>PVKP010009148.1:0-69613 GCA_004027715.1 Plecturocebus donacophilus | reverse complement strand
GTTTCTTTCTTTCTCCTTTTCTCTTTTTCTAAAATCTCTTCCTCTTTCTTTCTCTTTCATTCTTTTTTCTTTCTTTTGCTGTTTCTTTCTTTCTCCTTTTCTCTCTTTTTCTAAAATCTCTTCTTTTTCTTTTTTTTCTTTCTTTTGCTGTTTCTTTCTTTCTCCTTTTCTCTCTTTTTCTAAAAAATAAAAAAAAAAATAAAAATAAAAAAATAAAAAAAAAATAAAAAAATAAGTCTATTTGTTTTTGAAATAATCAGATTAAGATACCAACTTCTAGGGTGAACTGACCGCCCTGGTCCTCAAGGAGTGCCGGAATTGAGGAAGCCCTCTCTGAAGGAGGGAGACGGAAGAAGGAAAGACAAAAAAAGAGGAAGGGAGGAGGTGAAGACAAAGTTCGCCAGTGACTGCCACCCTCTAATTTCTCAGTAGGTGCCAGACTTCACAGAAATCTATGAAAACTGACCTAAAACGATTATTTTTCTGAACTTTAGGCAAATCATTCATGGTTTACTGTGGTACACTAAGCCACAAATCATATTTAAGGGGGTACTCTGATATCTCCCAGCAAAATTTATTGACTTCCCGAACAGCAATCACAGAACCAGCAGTCAAGTAATTTGAAATGCCAAGCAGTTGTCTCTGAGAAACCCCTATTCATTCACCCAATTTAGAGGAAACAAGTGATTTCATTGACAGGAATAAAAATGGTTACCAGTGAGTGCCCACAAAATATATGATGACATGCACAAGGATGTATGTGGGAATAGGAAGGTGTTATCTAGTGATTCTAAATAACTGACATCAAGTCTGAGTAGGCACAAATCTGAGTGGCACAACGACAGCTTGAAGCACTAGCTGGGATAGATGCTTTAGGGATATCTTAACATTCAGGATAAACAAAGCCAAGCCTCTCAGTGGGTAGAGAGAGAAATCTACTGCCCTCCTGGCCTGCCAGGGCACAGAGTGAGATGCATCTCAGGGTGCCGGCACCCCCAGCTAGAAAGAGCTATTCTGAGACCATGCCATCTTGAATTTGAGAATGTGCTGGCAGAAAAGGAGGTGTTCCTTTTCAATTGAAATCTGCAGAGGAAGCAGAGAGCAATGCCTGATATTTCCTAAAAGAGATTTTCTTTTGTGGCAGAGAATCTAAAAGGATTACTTGTCAAGGACTTTGTTCCATCAATTATAATAGAAGAAAACCTGTTTAGAGAAAACTACTTTATTGTGGGGAAAAAATGACTTTGGAACATTTGAAATACCTTGACCTATGATGTAATGTCCTCCAACGAGACTGAGCTAGCAATTCTTCATTGGCAATGAAGTCACCCATCACCTTACTGAGTGTTCAGGTAAGTAATAGCTACAGATTGACTGACTGCAATGAATAATACCCACAAGTCATAAACATCAGCAGAAACCCAAGGAATCCAATTCTGCCTCATTGTTTTCTACCTATCAGAGGAACAGCTGCATTGACATGCCGCCTGTGTCAGAACCACGGCTGCTGTAAGTTTTCTTCTGCAAATTTGCTTTCCAGTGGACAAGATTTTGGCATTTTTGTTCCACAGATCTACTGAGGCCCTATGTGATCCACACACATTTGGACTCCATTCCTTAGAACCTGAGATCACGGTAAAATCCTAAGTAGAGTTTTAATGGCCTCATAGCAACTTTGGCTAAAAGGGATCTTAATGAGCATTTACGCAGAATCTATCATATTTAATACTGTACAGCTGGTATGCAGAGATGACGGAAAAAGACAAGAAGAGAACATACAATACGAACTTATAAATGCTAAGGAAACAAAACACAGCAAGGAGCGAATGGCAAGATTAATTCTGTGGAATTCCTAGAGGAAGAGTTTGTGATCTTTGTTTATAAGAAAGATGAATCAGAAACCAAATGTAGTAGCCTAAGAGACATTCAATGACATACAGAAAGAAATGAGATTTCCAAAAGGCAGTATTTTTATACACAATTAAAATTTACTAATAATTATGTCAGTATCACAAAAAATTTCAAAGAATATAAGATCTAACTCCTATCATTAAGAATTTTATGGCCAGGCATGGTGGCTCATGCCTGTAATCCCAACACTCTGGGAGGCCAAGGTGGGTAGATCACTTGAGGTCAGGAGTTTCAGACCAGCCTGACCAACATGGTGAAATCCTATCTCTACTAAAAACACAAAAATTAGCCGGACATACTGGTGCATGTCTGTAATCCCAGTTACTTGGGAGGCTGAGGGACAAGAATCACTTGAACCCAGGAATTGGAGGTTGCAATAAGCCAGTATCATGCCACTGTACTCCAGCCTGGGTGACAAGAGTGAGACTCCGTATTCCCCACCACCTCCCCCTTAAAAAAATAATTTTATCATCTAGCTTGGGATAAGGGAAAGATTAGATATGTAGAAACATTTATTCTACATAAATATCAAATAATACTAAAAGGCAAATATTAACCAATACTCAAAGGCATCTTGAATTTCTTAGCACCAAATAATGAGTTATCAGCAGAAATACTGATAAGGAATCTCTTTAGAGGTTCCCTGTAGATTGGAGCATGAGGAAGACTTCCTGGAAGTGAAGATTAAACTGGACCGTGAAGCTAGGTCAAGATTGGCTTGAACAAAAAAAACAGGACAGATATTTGAGGCAAAGAGAACCAAAGCACGTGGGAAGCACACACAGGCTACTGGAAGGACAGCAACATGACCCTTTATTTTTTTTGAGATGGAATCTCACTCTATTGCCCAGGCTGGAGTGTGGTGGCACAGTCTCGGCTCAATGCAACCTCCGCCTCCCGAGTTCAAGCGATTCTCTGTCTCAGCCTCCCAAGCAGCTGGGATTACAGGCAACTGCCACCACACCCAGCTAATTTTTGTATTCTTAGTAGAGATGGGGTTTCATCATCTTGGCCAGGCTGGTCTTGAACTCCTAACCTCGTGATCCACCCGCCTTGGCCTCCTAAAGTGCTGGTATTACAGGCGAGAGCGACTGTGCCAGCTGAAAAAGAGTGTTTTTTAAACAAAAGAGGAGGAGAAATCACTTATCTTAATTATACTCCTCAGAGAAGCAGCTGATACTCAGCATGGCCCTGGAAGCAGGCGGGGAGCAGGGGGCGGTCTTTTACATCAAGGCTCATCCATCATCACCTGGGAACTCCTTAGAAAGGCAAGCTCTCAGGCTCCTTCTCAGACCTACTGCATCCTCAGCTCTGGGGTGAGGCCAGCTGTGTGGCTCTTAGGGAGACCGACAGTGGGTTCAGGTGCGTCCTCAAGTCCAAGAGCCACTCATCTGATATACACACTTCCTAACATAATGACAAATCTGGACTGATACACCCTCATCAGTAAATCCTTTAAAAGATACATAAGAAGCATTCTAATATATACTTCAGAGAAACATAATGTATTCCATCCATGGCACAGGAAAAAAAAAATCAAGTTTCTGAAGTAGGAGAAAGTCTACATTATAAAAAAAAAATCGCCTTTCCATACTTGCTTCAACTACTCCCTCAACCCCCTCTTTGGCCTCTCAAGGTTGGAGTGCTTTTCATGACATTTTAAAATGCGTATGAATAGGAAGCTGGGGAATTCACTCCTCATTTGATTTATGACCAAAAATATCAAGCTCTTCTTGTTTCAGGCATGGACGTGTTGTGAATTGAGTGTTGGCCGTACCGTGGCTTATAATGTCACTTTTCTGCAAAACCACTACGGAAGAAAGATGACTGCCTAAATGACACTCCACTGCCTGTGATGTCCACTTACTGAAAGGCAGAATTAGGGATCTGGTTTTCACTAAAACACACACACAGGCTAAATTCCACCTCTAATGAAACCAGGATTATAGATTCTGGGTGCCTAGGTAACTACTGCTATTGTTGCTTGTAGTACTACAGTGAAACAGAACTTTTTATCGTGGAAAAACAACAGTAAAGGTGGCAAGCATACCTGAGTAACACAGAATTTATATCCACAATCTTCAGCATAAAAAATATACACAGATAAAAACACTGGCGGGAAAAACCTCTTCTGGAGAATGCGTTGCCATACTTGGAGTTTCAGTTAGATTTTCGAAGTCTTCAGGTCACCCCAAAATTATGGCATACCAAATGATTCCCAGCCTCCCTTAATACTTAGTAAGTTCATAATCATTTCAAGTGAATCCAGCAGTAACTATAAAAAGGCAAGTAATCTGAGGAACACTTTCCAGTCCATTTAAAGTCCCAAGAATGCCCAGCTAGGGTCAGATGACATCGTTATCTATAATTTAAGCAACTTTGGCTTTAAAAAAAATTTGTAAGACTCTCTGGATGGGCCAGGCACAGTGGCTCATGCCTGTAATCCCAGCACATTGAAAGGCTGAGGCGGGTGGATAACCTGAGGTCAGGAGTTCAAGACCAGCCTGACCAACATAGTGAAACCCCATCTCTATGAAAAATACAAAAATTAGCCGAGCATGGTAGCTCACACCTGTAATCCTAGCTACTTGGGGGGCTGAGGCAGAAGAACTGCTTAAACCTGGGAGATGGAGGTTGCAGTGAACTGAGATTGTGTCACTGCACACTCCACTCTGGGCAACAAGAGCAAAACTCCATTAAAAAAAAAAAACTCTCCAGATGAATTATAAATGTATTTTTAGATAAAATTTCATTGACTAATCCAGTATGGCCTTGTAATTATTAGCAGAGTTTTCTCTTCCCTGAGCACTTGTTTGAAACGTGATGTCCTTTTGGGTTCCACATCACCACCATCCTGCCTTTACTCCACAGCCCTGGTCAACACAACCATACAAGCCTCACAGAGTTAAACAGGTTCAAGGTACTTTATTTGTGTTAATATTATGTGTCCTAATATACTTGAGCTAATCTGCACATGCCTGGCACTAAACCAAACTGAGAAGATAAAATCAAATATGTCAACCATTAAGTCTTGACTCTGCAGGACACTGGAGCAAAACAGAGCAGAATGCTAGCATCACGCTCTCAGAGATTCATGTAAGTAAAACACCTTTCTATCGACAGTTTCAAGAGTCTGTCCATCAGCGCATGCACTCTCACGTCTCTAGAAGGGTGCATAACTAGTGGGGAAACATCTTGGGTGGGACACTAACAAATTTCCTTAGCAGAATCCAAAACTTCCCAGGAACTGAACTTAGATCAGATTCGACTTATCATCCATCTACCCCTTCCATACTAGAAACACAGAGAGTATTCAAGAAAGGCTCCGTTTTAAGGACTCTTCTCCCTTTGGGGCCCCTCTAATAAGAGAACAGGGTCCTTAGATCTAATGGCTTCAGCACCCACTGGTCACTGGCCATAGAAACTTCAAAATGAACAGTCATGGCTTCCTCCCTTCAGCACCAAACAGAGGCATGGTTACTTACACAGTGGATGCCCAGTCCCCAAAGCTCCCTCCATCTGCCAGAAGGTGGTTTTTGTCTGGTCCAGGAGGCCCAGGGACAGTTGCAGTCACAGGAGACGGGGAGGAAAGTGAGTCCAGACTGCTAGTAGGGGTGTCCTCCTTAGAAGGGTTAGGATTGTCACCTAGGAGGAAATAAAGCACAGCACTGAATTTCAAACAAATATTTAGAGAAGAAAAATCTCCACTAATAATTATATGGTGTTACTTGATCCGTCAAATTATTAAAGTACATTTACAATTCAGCCTGACAGTATCTGGGTATCCTGTCTTTACATTTTCTTTAATCAAAGATACTTAAACCACAGATAATACACAGTGAGGAATGTTTTCCCTACAAGAAAACACAATGATCGAAATCAGATAATGGAAGACAAAAACCACAAAGGTGGCCACAGTGACTTCCTCATCTATAAGGAGTCCAGTATAAACCAACAAAATCAAGAATAGCTTAGAGCAGCACACCAGCCCTGTGGAGTCAACCTCTTACTTTCTGTTTCTTTAAGTCATTCTCAGTTGCCACTTAATGCATAATAAGCTAAAAACTCTAAGAGGGCCTTGTCCTCTGAGCTGGTATCTAGGATTAGAACTTCTAATACCCCAACATTAAAGTCCCACACATAGACAAACTTCCATTTCCCTTTGGACATTGGAGGATGCCACAAGAGAGTTAGGCTTTTGTGGTAATGGCACAGGATGAATTTAAAATGAAACTTAAAAAAATTTTAAATGAGTTACACAATGTATGCATTCACAGAGGGCCATTTTATTAAATATGTTTAGTATATTATTTGTACACATTATGGGCTTGGGTAGAAAATACAGAAGGCGGAAAAGAGAGCTCACAAGAGCAGCTATTTCCCTCTACTAGTCTTCTTGCTTTCACGGTACTCTCAGCTACCATAAAATGCACCTGATCTGAATCTACCAAGGGTTGGCCCTTTGGCCTAATCCTCGATTCCCACACACTATTAACTGCTCCAGGCAACCCTGCAGAGGCAGCAATGCTCTGTAAAGATAGTGATGGTCCTAAACCGCTATAGAAGCAGATGTGACACACAGAGAGGTCCATAACCCGACAGCTTCTAGCTGATTAAAGCTTCATGCTTCCCCAGTCCCAGGTCCTAGAAACAGAGCAAGCATGAACACCAGCAACAGCAAGGACCTTGCTCCCAAGAAACATCTTAGATGGATTTCAATTCTCCTAAAAATGAAGCACAAGAGAAACTCCAGGCTCCGATTAAGCTAGATCCCCAGACTCTAATCTTGAAAACTGATTGTGCAAAATAATTCTTATTGACTCCTGACCCAGCTTACAACTAAGGGTTAAGCGAGAGAATCTTAGAAATGGAGATCTAGAACAACTGAATCCAAAGAAGCAGGAGTTGGAGATGGTGGTGATGGCTGGGAGAAGAAATTGTTTATGGGAGCCTGGGGAGGGGGACATCTGGAGGACCCTGTGCAGAAGACTCTATTAAGGGAGTTTTCTGTGTAAGTGCTGCGGCCTAACCAATTGTGCCACTGGAGCTCCAAGGAAGAGTTTATTGAACTCTTTCTTTCATAAGTGCGTTCCCGGGAGGCTAGGGGGCATAGCAGAGCAAGAGATGAACCGTATCTCCGCAGGGCAGTTCTCCCTGTCTTGAGTCTCTCTACTTATAAAGTCTAGAAGACTCTGTGATTGCTCTTTCAGTGAAGCCACTTTTTCCACAGCCCTTCACCACAAAAACGTTCAGCTAATTGGAGAAATTCGGCTCCAATAGAAGGGCCAAATTTCAGGCAAATGGACCAAAACCCACTGGTAGACCACTGCTGTGATTTCAATTTATTTTCTTTCTGGGATACAATCCACTTTGGAACAACGACCACGTCATCCTCTGTGCCCAGCAAGCTCAACTCCATCCAGTTCTTTTCTGCGAAAGGGCCGTGAGGGGCTGGCCTCCAGCTTTCCCAGGGCCCTCCCTGTGTCTCTCAGTCATCATGACTCCCCTCAAAATTAAGAGAGTCTCAAATGGAACTCCAGCACGGAGTCCAGAGTAAACCCGAATGTTGACCTGGCATGACGGCGGCCCTCAGGGCTCAGCCAGACACAGCAAACTGTCATCGGTTCTGAAGCAGAACAGGATCACCTTCACAGAAGTCAGATGCCAGCAGCTCGCTGGCTGCAGGAGGCTGGACCCAGGCCCTCAGTCCTCCCTGGGCTACATGCCCCGACAGCCAGGCAGGGCATGACATGGCAGAAGCAGCAAAGGAGAGTCTGGGACTGGTTTATTCCCTGACTCACTCCTACCAAGAGAAACCTGTCAATGAGAAGCAACTTTGGAGAACTGGAGACCAGGGGTTTAATGTTATTTTTGAAAGATGCCTGAAATGTTTTTACAACCAGATACAGCAGATAATTTACACTGCCTCTAATCCTTTTCCCAAGCAGACTGACACAGCACAAATTGTCATTCAACATATTAAATCACATTCTATTAAGAGAGTTCTCTCTTCCTTTCTGCCAAACAGTGGCAATCCGAAACCTCAAGTGAAAATAATATTGATAGAAGTGAATGTTGACACAGGCTGATCAAAGGAGAAGACACGTCACCCTACTTTCCAAGTGTATACAGTTCCTTCTTCCTTTACTGTTCAGGAATGAGCTTACCTACTTGAGAGAATCACTGAATTTGAGGGAGAATAAATCATCAGGTACGTAAACATTAAATACTTACAACCGTTTCTGAAACTTTAGTTCACCAAAAATCAAATTAGCATTTTTAACTAGTATTAAAATAATAAAACTTAAAAAATATTCTATGCTCAACAACTTCTGGAATGAATAAATACATATATATGAAAATGCATATATATTTTTCCTTATACTTTTATATATTTATATATCTAGATTTATATTTACATATCAAAAAATTATATATATACATATTTTAGAGATAGGATCTCCCTATGTTGCCCAGGCTGGTCTTGGGCTTCTGGGCTCAAGTGATCCTCCTGCCTTGACTTCTCAAAGTGTTGGGATTACAAGCGTGAGCCACCACCCCTGGCTGAGAATAAAGATTTTAAATCCCATGGAACTAACTTAAAACTGAGAAATAAAGTCAGAGACACAATTATTTCTCTCCGTCATTTCTTCTGAGTGATCACACAGTCTCTTCCCTTCGGTATTACCCTTTAAGGGCATCTTCAAACAGACAAATCACCACTAGGTAAAAAGGCTTTTCCAGTGAGTGCATAAAAATGGTGCCATAGGATTTATGAACAGAGTCGAAGACATTCACTGGAAAATGAACTACCACCGATTAGAAGCGAAAATGACTTCCTCGCAGCATCCACAGATTAATTCCCACAAAGTACTTGCCAACCCCCTCATCTCCTGATTTGTTCCTCCTTTCTCACAGCTGTATGCAGTCAACAACTGTATATTTCACCATCGTATACTGGTTTCACAAGCTGGTTTCAGGTGCCCATTTCCCTTGTACATTTGTCAGGGTGGAGACCATGTCTTGGTCTTGGAAAGCCTTAAGGAACACAGTGCAGTGCCAGGCAAACCAGGAGTCGTCAGGAAGCAGACTCAGTGCTGCAAGAAACAGCATGAATAAGGAGAGTCACTGCCTCTAGAAATCGAGAAGGAAAAAA
Organism: Plecturocebus donacophilus; assembly: GCA_004027715.1. Lineage (NCBI taxonomy): Eukaryota > Metazoa > Chordata > Mammalia > Primates > Pitheciidae > Plecturocebus > Plecturocebus donacophilus. The sequence goes on along the minus strand of PVKP010009148.1, from coordinate 60,546 downwards.
AAAATCTGAAGACCCAACATATTCTCACAAAACCTGCACACAGTTTTGGATTCTCATCCTCTCCCCTTCCAAGCCACAAGCACCTCTAATCCACTTTATTAACCCAACTAGCATTTACTGAGCTTCTCCTTACATACAAAGGCACATCACCAACGCTGAAGTATACAGGCAGAAAAGCAGTCCCTAACCCAAAGATGCCCAGAGCATAAGTCAAAGACAAACAAGGTGGTTTGTGCTGTAATATGGTTATATCGAGGAGCTTTGAGACCCAGAAAAAAGGAATTTTCAAAGTTGCCAGTGTCAGGAGTGAAAGACATGTGGGAGTGCAGCAACAGGAATAGGAAGAAATTATTGCCAGTTTCAAGGAAAAAGCCCCTGGTAGAGAAAAATATCAAAATCCAAAGAATAGAAACAGGAGAGCATGTGGCCATTTTCAGAGCAACGAGTAATTAGATTTTGTTGAAGAACAGCAGGTGCATGAAGTAGGGTAAAGAACTGTGCATCTAATGTAGAGGCATATGAATTTACTCTGCAGACACTGAGAAGGTATTGCTGGGATTAAGCAGGGAAGTGATATGATATGGAGAAAAGCTGCAAAAGATACTCAGTTATGACAGTCATTAGAACTCAGGGAGCAAAGGTGAAGGGTGAGAGAGAAATTTCACATGAGCCTCATGTTCATGGCTTAAGAACTGGGTATATAGTAGAATCATAAACTGAAATAGGGAATAAAAAAACAAGGAGCAAATTGGGTGAGGGAGATAATAAGACCAGTTGTAGGCATATTGGGTTTGGGGTGTCAATAAAAAATCCAGGTGAAAGTATCCAGGGCAAAGTTGGTTATACAACCCTGGCACTCGGAAGAGAAGCCTGGGATAGTTTTATTGATCTGAGAGTAACACACAGAGAGTTGAAGTCACAGCACTGGATGGAGAGAACAAGGAAGGAGATGTGGAAAAGTACAAGAACCTTGAGTCTCCAGGCCAAACAAGCTGGTTTTAAAAAGCAATGTTGTTGTTGTTGTTGTTTTAAATACAAGGCAGTGCTCTCTTGCAAATATTTAGGAGCCCTGCACAAACATCAATTCTCATAAAAACTGGACAGAATTGGTCAAGAGGACATGTCTTTGGTGATAGCAACTGTATTTCACTCCTTAGTCTGATTTCTTCATGAGCTTGAGCACATGAACAAGTGCTTTATTTTCACAATAGACTAAAATAATCAAAGATTGGCAGAAAATATTTTTGAAGGAAGGGTATAAAGTCTTAACAAATTTCATTGGATAAACAGTATATAAATTCTCTTCTCAGACCAATATTGCAAAATAATTCATATATTGGTAAACTAAACATGATTAAAAAGAAAATTATAATAAAAATATTTACAACTCAGTAATAAAAACATTTCACATCAAAATTTGTGAAACACGCCAAAAAATGCCAAATAGAGCTTTATGGTTTTAAAACATTTGTTAGGGAACAAGAAAGTTCAAAACATTCTTATGCCAAATATAAACAGGTAATTTTCCTAGATATTGGTAGTCAAAGAACAGTCATCACTGACTGTTTAAATATTGAAATTAAATTCAATCAATGTTAAATTGACTATGAAACTAGAATTTACTGAAATATATTTGATGTCTTTTTTATTTTAGTATGTTTACTCAATAGGAATTACTTGTATATTATAATTAATACATACGACCTACCCCATAGTAGTGAAAAACTATTAATATTAACTATTATTTTATTTATTGGATATAAGATTTTGAGGGAAGAAAAACCTCCAAATCACAGTGAAAAATCGATGAGAAAATGTCATCTGACATATAAAAGCTCACATTAAACACAGAGAAATAAATCTCAAGGCTAATCAATCATCGATGGTACTTAGAGTGGCTTCAAACAAAATTAGATGAACTCTTTCACCAGCAGGGGGCGAGCACAACTGCCCCGATTAACATCCACCTCAGGCCCTTCTCCACTTGTGCCTGAATTCATCCTCCTGTCACCCTGCATTTTCTATCTTTTAAATAGGGCCATCCATTAATAACCAATAATTTCTTGGTTTGAGTATTTCAATGGCTTCTTTGCCCAAATGATGTGTCTGCTCTAATGATGCCGTACCCATGAAGGACTAAAGCAACCACAATGTGGCTCAATGCCTTATTGGAACAGGGCTCAGGAGGTGGGGGTGGGGGAGAAAGGATACCCTCAAGGATCAACACTCCCGGGAAAGAGTCACAGCAGGAGACTAACAGCTTTGAGAAGAAAATCTACAGGAAGAGCCTGAAATGGAGGGGATTATAAAATGCTGCAGTAGGATGAGAGTTTTGTTTGGTTAATTTGTGTAAGCCTGTTTAAAACATAATCTCTGAAGTAAGCAGGAGATAGTCATCATGTCCTAATTTCTACCACATGGCAAATACTATGACAATAAAATCTCCTAACCATAGTGGCCTTTCCTCCTAATGTTACCCAGGACATTCAGGGCAACGAAAAGGAGAGTGGTGTCTAGTGTCAGAAACAGAACTGCCAAACTCATTTCATGTATATTCTGGCATAATTTCTACTCTGCTGGGTCTGGGTTGCTATTATATACCATGCCAAAAAGTAGTACCTAATGCTACACTGAATAGTGAAAATTAAAATAAGCCAAAACTTTTATTTTCCTACCCCAGTTCAAATGCTTTTGGGCTTGACGCTGTAAATAAAACCTAATTCTTAACAATGAATGTGGAGGTGACCTATATAAATCAAGTTAAATCTGTCTAGGAGCTGGTGAAAAGCTTCAGCCAACATAGGAGATGGAACCAACAACTGGCTTTTAAGATGGAGAGAGATCAAAGGATACAGCTAACATCCATTCTTTAATGATCTGGTGCTTGGAAAGAGTAGAGTGCACCACACCGTTTCCTCAAATGTGGTAAATACAGGTCAAGTATATCACTTAATCACTAAAAAAGGAGACATCTCAGAATGTCATATTGGATCAGAACAATAACCCATCTAGCAAGGCATTCTGTTTTAAGAAGGACACCCAAAGGTGCTCTAGTTGTCCACAGCCTCTTCCTTCCTACCCAAGTCTTAGAAGTACATAACATCCACTTGCTTTCAACTACTGGGACGGTAGTTTGTCATGGACAGTGAAACATTCAAGACTTCCAATTCTGAATAAAGGAGCATGACTTCCAGAACAGTTTACAATTTATTACTGCCCCAAAGGCAGGATTACAGTTCGGTCCAGTATTTTGATTTTGCATCTTGTCCCTAGCACTCCAATAATTATTAGCTTGCGGAAACCGGGTGACCAGATCTTCAAACTTACTGTAAGAATGAGGGAAACTGACAAAGATCATGACCGAAGAACACAGAAAAACCACTTTTCTCAGCTAGCTGGATTATCTAAGACTGGTCTTTTCCAAGTAGCCCATTCCTTGGTTGTTAAAGAAAACTGAACAGGCCTGTTTCTTCACAGGTTACCCAGAAGCTTGTCTGGACCAAAATGTCATGGTGTTCCAGGACCTCATCTAGGTAGAAGTTGTAATCTATACATGGAATGACCAGTGCACGAAGAGCAGTCTAAGCAGCATGGCTGAGAAGGGTCAAAGTCAGGTCCAAAACCCAATCAACACCTAACTAGCCAAAGAAAACCTGGCACTCCCAATCCATCTTTCCCTATGCTAGTTACCGTGTATTAGTCCATTCTCACACTGCTAATTAAGACATATCCGAGACTGGGTAGTTTATAAAGTAAAGCGGTTAATTGACTCATGGTTCAGCATGGCTGGGGAGGCCTTAGGAAATTTACAATCGTTAACAGAAGGAGAGGCAAACACGTCCTTCTTCACACGATGGCAAGAAGAAGTGCCAAGCAAAAGGGAAAAGCCCCTTATAAAACCACCAGATCTCCTGAGAAGCCATACACTATCACAAGAACAGCATGGAGGTAACCACTCCCATGATGCAATTACCTCCCACTGGGTCCTTTCGACGACACGTGAGAATTATGGGAACTACAATTCAAGATGAGATTTGGGTGGGGACACAGCCAAATCATAACACAACTTCAACTAAAATGGCTCAGGAATTGAGTGAGATAACTTTCTTCATGAAGCACTATCAAGAGAGGCACTTAACAGATAAGATCTACAGAAAGAAACAGTCCAAAGCTAGACAAAAATTAAAGTTGAGATATTTTTCAGGCCAGATATTTATTCTCATCCTCCACAAAACCTAGGCCAGGGAATAGTATTATCTTAAACATTAGTTTTCCTTAATTGGAAAAGTGTACACACACATATACATACACACACATTTCCTTTATTAAACAAATTAGTAAAGACAGGTTACAGAACACTAGGTCTGACTTTAAAATGAAACCTTTTAAATTGTGAATGTACAGGGTATCTTTCTTTAAAAAAGCAAATCAACTCTACTCTACCATCCAAAGGAAATTCTTCTTTATTGTCCATAGATTGCATGATTACTGTTTAAAAAAAAAACAGTCCAGATTCTTTATCAGAAAATCTTAAGTCTTACATTAGGGAATAAAAGGGTGAAAGATTAAAACATTAACCCTGCCAACTGCCCATTAAGGGAAGAAGCTAACTGTGTTTCTCAGCAGGGACAGGTGCACTGAGATGCAGGTTATAACTGCCCCATGGTAGAGAGCTTCCTGAAGTTCCACTTAGCGCAATGCTCAGTTACACTGCAAGCTCAAGTAATGCCATCTCAGGCAGGGGGCAGAGTGACCCCGCTCCTCCCATTTCATTTTCCCTCTGAAACAAGGTAAGCCATAATGGGAGGCATAACGAAGCCAACTAATGTACAGATGAATGACAGTCAGTTGCTAGGTAATAATTCAGTTGGCTAATGTATCTGAAATCGTCTCTAGAAAAAGAAAAATGTGACTTCTCAAAAAAATAGATTTCTACTCCCCAAACCCAAAAGCATAGAAACAAAACTACAAACAGATCTGCATTTCCGTCAAAAATGAAAAGGCAACTCCTGAACTATAAATTAAAATGTCACATTAAGGCATGAAAAGATGATGAAATCGCCATAAACTTAAGATTTTATTTTCTGTTGCCCAAAGATTTAAAGAAATTAAGCATAATGCTTGCCCCAAAAAGCTACTATGACAGCTAAAATATGTCAAAGTACATGCCAGGAAAAGCTGATGAGAGAATCAGCTGTTAAAACCAATCACATGACAAAAAATACAGACCCCATTATAAAGTTACAGCAACAGCTAATAGGCATCAGATTACAACTCCAGAAACCACCTCTACCTCTTGCAAAGGTCAATGGAAATCTGCAGCAATTCAATTATAAAGCAAGTAAGACCAGTTCAGTTGCAATGTCAATAGAAGTCAAAGCAAATTGCTTTGCTCTATAAAGCAAAGAGCATTTTTATGTCATAATCACACTCCTGGGGCATTATTTAAAGACTAAAATTTTTGTCTACATAAACAAACAAAAAATATAACAACCATGTGCTATTATTCTTAGGAACCAAAAACTAATCAGATACTTATCAAACTGCCTCCCATAAACTTTGAGGAAGCTGCCACTTTGACAGCTCAGGAAATGTAGAGCACTGTGCTCAGAGCACAACCTCCAGTCCAGCTGAGACAATGAGGGCTACCAGACTCCTTGCTTTTCGCCTGTCCTCCCCTAGCTATTCTCACCTAAGGAAAAGGAAAGCTCATTATTATTAATTGCCGGACGGAGGCCAGGCGCAGTGGCTCACACCTGTATTCCCGGCACTTTGAGAGGGTGGGTAGATCACCTGAGGTTACGAATTTGAGACCAGCCTGAACAACATGGTGAAACCCCATCTCTACTAAAAATTAAAAATTAAAAAATTAGCCAGACATGGTGGTGGGGGCCTGTAATCCCAGCTACTCAGGAGGCTGAGGCAGGAGAATTGCTTGAACCCAGGAGGTAAAGATTGCAGTAAGCCAAGATCGCGCCACTGCACTCCAGCCTGGGCAACAAGAGCGAAACTCTGTCTCAAAAAAGAATAATTGCTAGAGGGAGATGCGAGTTACCAATAAACCTAGGTATAATGTGGGACAAAAATAACCCAAAATAGAAGACTAAATTACATTGTATTTGAAAGCATACCAAATATAAAAGCATATCTGAAGCTCTTCTGCTTCAGATATCAGGCTCTCAAGAAAATCTAAGCTAAAATTATTCAATATTTACTATATATTAGCTGGTTTACATCCATTAATTCAGTTGTTATTGGCAAAAACCATGTCAAAACTTTACTGTCCAAACTTGTGAGGCTTAGACGGAGATTTGCTGAGAGAAATTTAAACCCAAGTTTGTTTAAATCCAAACTTAACCACAAGCAAATCAACCATTCAATAAAACTCTTTGTTGCCTAAGTATTTCCAGTAATAGGGACCCCCAAAATGCCAGGACAACTTGACCATGAGAGAGAGCAGCCTGGGCAAAAGGTGAAAGATACGTGAAGTCTAACAGGAAAACATGAGGCAGTAAGAGAAAGTCATTCCCAGTCAGTGCCAATGAAGTCTCTCCAGCCAGCTCATGTTAAAGGGACTCCATTCCCTTTCTTTCCAAAGTCTGCTTCTCAGTCTTTCCACTTCAAAATTGTAAATGTATACCCAACACGTCAAGTATGAGACACAGCTTGCTTCAGAGTTAAGCTGAAACGTTTGTAAACTAAATATATATAAATGTATGTGGTGTGTACATGTGTATTTATATGTGTGTCTTACAAGTAATACACTACAGACACAAGCAGGAAATACAAATATGTATAAAGAAAATCACCAACTCTTATCACTTAAGGATAACCACTGTTATAACTGATTATTTTTCCAGATATACTTGTATGCTTATAGTACATTTAAATACAAAGTTTTTCCTTTAAAAGTGAGATTATTTTTGAAAGTTCCATTTTAAAACTTTCTTTTTTCATTCAAAAGCATCCTATACATTAGTTCTATGGAAACATCTTGTATCATCCCAGGATGGCTAGAAGCCTATGTATGACGAGTAAGACATCTGCGTCACCTGTGTTTGGCTGGGCTGAAGAATACAAGGTCCTCTTATGAGTACATCCACTTAACAGAATGAATAGAATACTACACAGCAGTGAAAAAAGCAGAAAGTCCTCTTTGCACTGACATAAAAAGCAACACAAGTTATACTGTAGATTTTTAAAAAACAAAAAAGGTACAGAACTGACTCTTCAGTGCAGAAGAGAGTAAATAAGAATCCATATTCATATTTGCTTATTGTGATGGTTAATATTGACTGTTAAGTTGACTGGCTTGAAGGATGCAAAGTATTGTTCCTGAGTATGTCCATGCGGGTGTTGCCAAAGGAGATTAACACCTAATCAGCTGCCAGAGAGCAACTAGAATAAGGCTAGCAGAAGAACGTGGAAGGATTTGACTTGCTGAGTCTTCCAGCCTTCATCTTTCTCCCATGCTGGCTGCTTCATGCCCTCAAACATGAGAGTCCAAGTTCTTCAGGGTTTGGACTCCTGGACTTACACCAGTGGGCTTCAGGCCCTTCGGCCACAGACCGAAGGCTCCACTGTCAGCTTCCCTACTTTTGAGGTTTTGGGACACGTACTGGCTTCTCTGCTCCTCAGCTTGCACACAGCCTATTGTGGGACTTCAGCTTGTGATCATGTGAGTCGATACTCCTTGATAAACTCCCCTTCATATGTACATCTGTCCTATCTGTTCTGTCTCTTTAGAGAACCCTAATATACTTATATATAAAGAATTCTAGAAGGATAGATAAGACACTGTAAGTTGAATCATATAAAACTGGTGATATTCAATCATGTTCGGCATATACTAACAGCAGTTTCACGAGGTACAAACTTGCTAATAACTGATCATCAATCCAATTTACATCTCTACTCAAGTAGAATTTCAGAAACTACAAGTTGAACTACATGAAATTCTCAATGATTACAATGTTTGACCTACAATATATGAGGGAGGAACATTTGAAGTTGCTGATACTAGACAATTTTTTTTACCTACAAGATGGCAATTTTATGTGGCATAACCCCTGAACATGAGTGGTTCAGATCTGGCTTGCAGATGCAGGCACTGAGTCAATGGGATGGAATGGATCTTTCCACTTTGTATCTTTTTATACTTTTTGATTCTTCAAACATGGGAATATATTATTTATTTCTAATTTAAAAAAAAAAGTGGGGGGGAGAGGAGTAGGAGCAGAAAAAAGAAAATTAACAGCAAAATCTCATATATTCAGGCAGCATCAAATTCCAAATTGTGTTCACTTTCCAAATTTCTAACAGCCTATTAAATCATCAGGTACCTGAGATATCCTCACTACAACCAATCAAAGACCAGATGTTTGTTCATTTAGGTAAGTGGTTGCATAAATTACAACAAGATGCTGTTGCAGTACTTAATATCACTGAAGTAAAATGGGTCACTTCCCTCCCACCTCTCTTATAAAAAAAAAAAAAACCTGGACTTTTCTCCTGGAGGGCCCATGTTTGTTACAGTGTTTTATGTCCCACATTTAAAACCACAGTCCTCTCTGGTTCTTCCTTTTCCTTTATCTCCTGATTCAGGACCACAGCTCTGACTCCCTTACAACACTAACCATTTCTTTAATGGAAAGACGAAGAATCATTCGTAAAATTAAAAAATAACACCATTAGAAATGCATAGAGTATCTCTGAAGGGACCCACAAGACAAACGGCAATGTCTGCTGACTAGGGAAGAGAAGTTCATAGTTGCCCTTACGTGCAGCACTCTAGTAGAGTGATTAAGAACCCAGACCCTGGAATCAGACTGCATGGGTTCCATCCTCGCTCTGTCATAGATATGGGTGAATAACTGGCCTTCTCTATGCCTCAGTTTCCTGAACTATAAAACAGGGATAATAACATTACCCTTAGGATTGTTTTGAATATTATCTAAGTTTAATAAATATTACCAATATTACAGAACTTGGTATATAATATGCTAATATGTAACTGTTCAATGTTACTACTCTCTGAATTTTATATCATGCTCCTGCTGAACTACTAAACATTCTAAGAAAAAGAGTATACCTTTAAAATAGCCAAGATAATAAACAGACTTAATCACTATTTCTCTTAAAGAGAAAAATTAAAAACCATGACCATCATCACATTTCATGCTCAAAAACTTGTGCTGCTGATTTTAAAGACTATTTGCAGATCCAAAATGCCAGCCTCAAAATTCATTTTATTTTCTTGTTGGAAATGGGGTCTTGATGTGTCGCCTAGGCTCAGTGGTGCAAGCATAGCTCACTGCAGCCCAACCTCCCAGGCTCAAGTGATCCTGCTACCTCGGCCTCCCAAAGTGCTGGGATTACAGAAGCGAGCCACTGAGCCTGGCCCCAAATTTCATTTTAATAGGCTTAAAAGTTGTTTTTTTTTTTTTTTCAACTAAAGGTGACTGTGTACCCCTTCTTAGTACAGCCTGAGAAGGCATAGAGGAAGGTAGAATAAACATGCAGAGGGAATCAGGCTGCAAAGATGCAACCCCAAGCTAAGCAAGGCCAACTGGAGATAACTCATGATAAATATGAGGAGCATTCTCTGGCACTGACTCCATCTTGCATCATTTCTTTTTCCTCAACAGCTTGTAAGAATTCAGTAAGCAAAACTGAACTAGCCACAGGTTTCCTTTGTTATATTAATTGTACATGACACTCTTAGATCACAGTCATTTAATCATGGGCCATAGACTTCTGAGCAATAGAAGTCACTTGGAATTGACCACAAAGAGAAATACCTTCTCCCTCAAGATTTCTGCTCATCTTCCTGGCTATCAGAGAAAACGTTTCAAATCAGTCACTCCTGACAGCCTTAAAATTCCATTTCATTCAGGATAAACAATACTTTGGTTGGTTTGAAAAGATGTTTCTTAGACAGCCCAGCTACCTCCTACGCCACAAGAATTTCAAAGGGGGCTCTAAAGAGAGTGACAGCTGCTTGAATTCAGAACTAGAAATTAAAATAAAAGCTATTAGAAGTGAAGAAAAAGCTCACTCCACAGGGACACAGGCTTTAAAGAATTTTTCTCTCTTCTATAAATCCAAGTTACCTGCCATGAACTTATTTTCACCACGGAAGCAGCTATGTATTTTTTTAAGGCATTAAATAAGCCTTTTTTGTCCTCCTTCAGAGAAAGGGGTAAATGTTCATCCCACACAGCAGAACAGTTAAGATTACATAGGAAGCAATAGAAGAAGTTGCCTTTCACTTTGTCACTAGTATTGGGCGGTGGGGCACGGAGGGAGGTTTCTGGGGAGACATCAACGCAGGGGAGGCATCCCACATAATTTCTAGGCACGCCACAACTCAATTACAGCCCTGAATTTTCTGGCTGCCTTTTCCAACCCATTGATTTCATCGTTGTAAAAGTGAGTTAAGAAATAATCTGTCTACATATGCTGTCACACATTCAAGCCTGGTCTTAGATTAAACTTCACAACACAGTAATTCCATGTCAAGGAATCATAACACTGTTGTGACGAGATGGCAAGAGGCTTCCGGGCTTGAGAAGTTATTACCCAGAGCCCACCCATGAAATGCCATGCAAAAAAAAATTGGTAATAATGGAGAAAAGATAGACTACCAATCTTAAGACCAAGATCTGCTTGGCTCAGTTACCTGGACTGATTATAATTCTTCATCAAACTGATAGCATGTTTACAAGGAAACATCAATAGCTACAGAATGTCGATGAAAATCCACGCCAACAATGGTTTTCCAATGGTACTTCTCACACTTCCACGTAGTTTGCGTCCTGCTAACATCATGGGAAAGACAGAGTAGTTACAATTCGCTTACGAAAGCACATTTTCATAAAGAGGCATTCTATAGATGCTCTCTTGGGAACTGAGATTACAGAGTGCACAGCTACTGTGAATGTCAGCTATCCATCCTCGGCTTCTAATGAAATAAGGATCTCACTGTAGTGAGTGGCCTCCCATCCCTTAATATGAGCCTATGGATGAATGTGGATATATGTGCCTGTGAGGTAAAATAGGAGAAAAATGAGCTCTACTTTGCTCATGCTTATTAGACTGCTCTTTTTCTCAGAAGATGGAACATTTTAGTAACTGTTTACTATTTCTCTCTTTCCACTGACTTTCCATATACACTATTTATGCCAAGACATTCCACACTCTTTTTCACTAGAAACCTATTTTTCAAAGCAGTTACAGACAATAATACATATTGAACACACTAACAAAATGTCACGTTTCCTTCCTTTTGATGGAAAGATGGTCTATTTTTAAGCTGCAAGGAAAAAACTGATGACAAAAACAAAAACATAAACACAATGATAGATTTTCCTATGAGCCTAAACTGTGGCTAATAATGTCCGTTTTATCTGTCTTGATCTCTGCATCTTGTCAGTTAAGAAGTTCCCAATTCACTTTAACATCTCTCCCAGATATCCATTTTATTTTTGCTTCCTAGTGCTAATTCAAGCCCACATCAATCTCAGCCTAAATTACTTAATCAGCCTTTTACCACGGCTGTCTTTCAGATTCCTACTGGCAGATTAAGTCAGATTAAGTTCCTTAAATATTATTTTCAAAATATTATAACTCTTCTCCCTTGCTGAAAAATACTCAGCGTTTCCTCTTATCATTTTAAAATGAAAGTGCCTTTCCTTGGCTTTAAGAATATTACCCTGCAGCAGCAGCTCGAGTTCGAGTGCTTGCTATGTGCCAGACATTATGCTAAACACAAAAGTGAACCTTCTCAACCATCCTCAGTAGTAGATGCTATTATTACCCTGATTTTGTAGCTAATAGACTTAGAGAGGGTGGGCAATTTGCCCATGAGTATAGAGTCAGAATATACATTCCCCAGCCCAGGCTCCAATCCACACATCCATCCCCCTTAGGCTGTTTCTCCTGGGTCTAGCCAAGTCTTCCATATCAGGTCCACCTATCATTCACAATCTTCAATATTGTCCCCTTCTAATCCGGGGTTCTCCCACTGCCCTCATACCTGGCTCTGGCTCTCTGCTGATGCCATGCCTCAGTCACGCTACCTCCCCCACCTGAAACCCTTTCCTTCCCAACTGCCAAAATAGCTCATTTCAAGGAAACCAGAAAGCCTCCCCTACAGACTTCCCTTCCTCATAGCTAGCACTGGGCACTTCGTTGTTTTATATTTCACTGTAGTGATGAACAGAATGGGAATAGAAAATCAGCTCCTTGAAAGGAAAAACTGTGTGGCAAGATGTGGAGCATATAAAAGCTCTTCAACAGATATGTGGTATAATTCTGATTTTCATATCTAGTATAATAAAAACCACTAATAAACGGTAGAGGCAAAAATACACAAAACTTCCAAATGGCTAACAGCATTCCATCATTTAGAATTTAAAATCTACACTTAAAAAGACCTCACAGTGGCTTGCTTTCTAGTTTTCTATTCTCTTGCTCATGCCTCAAAATCGAACCAGATTCTTTCAACCTACCTAAGATGGCTCATTTATACCATTAGTATTGCTCTCGTTGATGTGTGACATTTAAATTTTAGTTAATTATTCAAAGTTCTAATGTGATATTACTCAGGCTGAAAGGACCTCTATATACAGCTTATTCGCCCTACTTTGATTTTAGAGATTCATCCAGATCAAGGTATGCGCCTACTTAGGACCCAAGGAAATGATCATGTCTCATTGCTTATCCATCTCTGCCCCACTCAACAGTAGTATTTTCACTTTTTGCTGAGAAGGCTCTGTATCCTCATCATGGTATCTACCACGCTGTAGGACTACAATAACACATGCTCAACAAAATGTGCTGCAGTTAGCACATTCGTGATCCAAATGTTAAAGTGCCAACCCGACGATACCCAAGTAAGACCAACACTCAAATGCTATTAAATCCTGCCAATTGGCTTGCAAGATGATTTTGTTTTCAACTCGCTATAAGTCATATTTTTTTAAGTTGCCTAAATAAGTAAGCTGCTATATTATGTTACAAAAGAAGACAGGCACAGAATACTTAATTACACAAGAAGATACATATAAAATCCAGTTCTGTAAATGTCTACTTCTGTTTAAAATTAGAGCTAGCATAAAGAAAGAGATTCAGATGGTAATCCTCTTCTCCTCAACTCCCCAAATCTTTGCTTAAAATTTCTTTTGCTTTGAATGAAAAATAACAAAGATCACTTTGATCTCATATAGCCTCCTGAACTTTCCCTGTATTTGGGGGAATCACAACAAACACAACAGCCCCTCTTTATGTAAGAGACTGTAAGGACGTGCATTTGGGGTAGGCAAGAGAAAAACACACAACATATACTTAACATTTTTAGAGTTAGCTTACTACTAGTTCTAAGGAAATAAAAACATGGGATATAACTTGAAAATGAAATGAAAGCAAACCTTTGATTTCTAATCTTCTTTTTACCACTTAGCAGTCTACCTCATATTTTGCTTTTTCATAACTGACTTAGCCAAATCTACTCAGCTTTGATGTTCATGAGATTATGAAATGCTATATGAAAAATGAGCAATATGGCTTCCACAAAATAAAAGATGAGAATCTCAAAGATTTAACAGCTGCTCTAATTTAAGAAAACTAGCCCGATACTATATCCATTTTAGTTCATATTAATCATTAATAAACATCCTTAAGCAAGTAACTAGAATTTTAAAGTCTTTTGCAAGTAAGTTTAATATTATTTAATCATATATTACAAAGAAAAATAATGAGCATACACAGTATGGCTATGGCTAAATGTGCCAATGCCAATGGAAGTCTTTAATGAAGTAAAGATACTCAGTTTATTTAATTAAACTGGTCATCCTTCAATTGGGAGTGGGGGTGAGGTTGAATGAACATAACAAAAAGCATGTCTCACAGCAGAGGATCTCCCGTCCTGTTTCATGCAGGCTGGGTTTTCCCACATCCAGGCCTATCCTACTGTGGCTCATGCTCTAACAGACTAGCTGACTCTTAGCTAATGTTTTTTTGATCTGCCTGATGTTGAACCGAAACCCGTTCCTAGTGCGTTCCAAGATTGGCTGTTCAGGACATCACATAGTTTCATACGCTACTCAATGTAGAAGAAGAAATAACATACCACAAACCACTTCACTCAAATACCAAATCTCTGACCAAATCATAGGGCTGAAGAACATCTCCAGTCATCCAAGCCAGTTCCTCGAATCTTGGCAGACAGTCTACCTAACTTTACAGCAAAAACTATTCATCCTGGATTTAATTAAGTCAAATTTAACTTATACTACAATGAGTCAAAGGGGTCAGCATATTCATATACACATTTTCTATCTGTCCCATAAAAACTAGAATACTTGGGAAAATAATCAACCAAAGTTGTCTATAATGCATATTTTAGCCCAAACTAGATTAACATGGGAAGTCACTTCACTACTAACAATAAGAAAAAAATACAGAAAATATATTAAACCTTTTGAAATCTTCAAGTCATTTTGACTATTAAGTGACTTTCAATAACATGAAGTTTTTTTAGTATTCTTTCCTTTATGCTTCCTTTCAAATAAATGTATTCACTTTTCTTCATTTTCCTTTTTTCTATAATATGTAAAACATAAAAAACTACAACAAAATACAGACCCTACTTTGTTCTCTCTGAAATAACTTTTTTTTCACACAACTAAATCTTAACTACACATAACTGAGGGCAAGGGAAAATAATAGTTTTAAGTTGACTTATCATATAACCTCTAAGATAAGATAAAATCACTCTATGATCAAACTTAAGAGTTTTCCTGATTCCGACGACTTTAAAAAAAATCCCAATGTTGCAATCAAGAAGGATAAATATAAAGCTATAAAATACTTTATAAAGTATAAAAGATAAAATCACTCTGTGACCAAACTTAAGACTTTTCCTGATTCTGACAACTTTCCAAAACAAAAACAAACAAACAAAAACCCTATGTTCCAACCAAGGATGAATATAAAGCTATAAAATACTTCATAAAATACAAAATGTAGAACAAATCATATAAATAATGAATGTAAAAACCAGACTAAAGAAGCTGAGTATCTGACAATCTTTTCCCTTAAAAATCAAGTGATTGTAATGAATTATTTTATCACCTACAAGTTAGGAAGGCTATGATTATCCACTAACTCAAGTGTTCCCATAAGAGATAATGCCAAATACCACTACAGAAGCTTCTTACCATTAATAATCACTTAGCAATCCAATGATCAAAAGGTGAATCCACTAAATAAATGTGACTGGATATTACAGTTCCATTGCTAAGAACATCACAATAGTAGAAGTGATCCTAAGACAAAAACGTCCTTCTTTAATCATCTCCCTCACAAAACAGTCAATTCCATTTTGCTCAAAGGCCAATGAGCCATTTGAGGTATTCTGTGTCCTCTTGATTTCTTTTTCCTTTCTTACTTTCCAACATTTGCTTATTACACTATTTATTAGCACTTCCACCAGAGGACAAGTGAGATGTAAGAGAAGGTGCAATTCAAACCAGTCAGTTTTACTCCTTATTAGCAACTCTGCTGAGAAAGAATGAATGTGAGAAAGAGACAGAATTAAAAAGTTAGCTGGGATCAGAAGTTGAAATGAGTGTCTAAAAGGAAGTTCTGAAATTATAGCTTAATTTTAATGATTCATGCTCTTCCACTGGAAATTAAGTATCTGACTGTAAAATGAGTATTTGTATCATATGTATGTTATGTCTTAAGCAATATAAAAGAATCCCACAATGTTTTAGCCCCCTTGTGTCATTACAAGAGGCATTCAAAGTCTTCCCAGAGATACCTGTAAGTCAGGTGAGCTGAAGACAATTGTCAGCTACTTGCATGAATCTCTGGACATTAACTACCTGGCCATGTGCACATGCAGATACCTATGACGACAGCACTGTATTTGTTCCCATCCTCATACCCCTCCTCCCTCTGCTCATCATGTCACACTTCCCAATTTTTTTTTTTTAAGGACCAGAAGAAGAATGAAGTCTACTTTCAAATTCAGCAAATGTTTCCAATAAAGAGAAAGGCCTCACAACACAAGTCACGGCTTCAAGCTGCATGCTGAAAATGCAAGTTTGGATACCAGAATCATCTGATTCTCCGCACCAATAACCACATGATTACAAATCAGAAATGGGAGGCTGTGCACGGCTCCCAGTCTTGTTTTGTATGGATCAGTGTTGAAAACTCAGATTTCTAGGCTCTGTAAAAACTGGGCAATCTGGCAACACTAAAACAACACGGCCACATGGCAACGATTAGCTGGAACAGGGTGGCTCGGATGGGACGCGAGAACTTCCACTGGCCAGAGTTCCACTGCAGCCCAGTTCCCACAAGCCTGGCCCAGGGAAGGCAGGTCAATTTGCCACCCCTGCCATAAGAGGAAACATTCTGCCTGACGAGAAAGTCAGAAAAATGGGGCAAGTACGACACACAAGCCGTAAACGCCGGTGTGACGGTGAACTGTGCCTTTAATCTAGATGCATTTAACATGAGACTCCATCCGCTCCTCTCATAAAAGATCTGCTTTAATTTTAGTTCCCTTTCCATTTGTCTCAGGGTTATGTAACCTCACAGGAGGTCACACAAGTCTCCAAAAAAAGAAATTTAAGCTGTCTTTTAAAAATAAAAAAAGAACCATGCATAACAAAGACAAACACAAAACTGAAACTTGCTTTATCTCCCCGACAAAAAAAGATTCATTCTCCCTGTTAATCTCAAAATTATAATCTTAAGGGAAGAAGAAATTAAAACACAGATGACAGAAAACTGTGGCCTGCCCTGAGGACATATGATATGCCAGACTCTCAACATGCTGTCAAGCAAAAAATATCATTAACATCTTACTGTCTTCCAGCTCAAGACAAAGGTTGTAGACGGCCACAGGCCTCTTGGTTCTCTGGCCTTGTCTCTTCGATTGCCTTGGTGGTGCATTTGGGGGTGATGACGACAGGCAGGTGGACTCAGGGAATGTGGTATCAGGCGGTGTCCGAAAAATCTGCCATCAAAGCATAAAGGACATGAATTATTTACCATGAACAGAAACCTGTATGTAAACCAGTATCGCAACATTTGATTTGGAGTTCATTCAATTCAGGCTAGAGCCCAAAATCCATTCCTTCAAATGAAGGGAGGAGGTCATAGCCTTTTATTTTTTTAACAAAAGATTCCAAAATAAAAATCTCTGATTAAATTTAAGTCAAAATAACATGAGATTGTTACACATCAAATAATTCATTCCAAAACTAAACAAGTAAAACTATCTTTAGCAGGCATAGACAGTACCACAGCCCTTCATCTCCAAAGGAAGCAGCCAGGATAAAACATTAAAAACAAATATTCCATTAAATTTTACAGAAGGTTACATAAACACCAAAACGTTGGTCTCAGTTTTTTCCAAACTACGTAAACAGAAACAGATGACTGCAAATACTTTTACATATTTAAAAATAGCTGATGCTTATGAAATTACCTTTCTAGATTCCCATTTATATTTTTCATAAAATGTTTTCTAGATTTTAGCAATTCATTTAATACCCTCTAACCCCTCTTTTATTTCCCTTTTCATTTATGAAAACCAGAATATTAGCACCTTGATTTATCTACAATGTCATTCATGTATCAGCAATAATAACATTAATTAAAATCTGCTGCTCCTTTGCTTAGCAAATTTCTTTTTAGAAAACCAATTTGTGCCACAAAGGAAAGTGTATCATACAGAAGTGATTGATAATAGACCCTCCATAGCTGCCGAGACTTCAGTTCAGAGGTCTCTTTCCGACAAAACTACAAGCCCTTCAGCCTTCTATGAAGTCATAAAGTAAAATACATTAGAGATATCAACATAACAGAAGCTGCATCTCCAAAGGGCTGACATTCCTCAGGTGGAAGCGGAAAGCAGGAAGAAAGCCAGTTAGCTTTAAACAAAACATGAATATAAAACCCTCAAATAGCTAATGCATGCAGGGCTTAAAACTGAGAGGGCAGGTTGATGGGTGCAGCAAACCCTCATGGCACATGTGTACCTATGTAACAAACCTGCACGTTCTGCACACGTATCCCAGAGCTTAAAGTATAATTTTAGGAAAAAAAAAAGCACTGTGTAAATGTTCCACTGCTGTTTTATATATTTTTAATATTAAAAGAAACAGTGGCACACAACCTGTGATACAAGTGAGGTATATCGCTGAACAACTAACAATGATGTTGGAGTTTTAATTGAACAGTCTAAAAGTTCACACCTAAAAACTATTATATACCAATAAAAATAAGCTATTTCAAGACAGCATTTGCTTTATAGTCCCATACTGCCCCCTCATGTGTAAATGAAATTTTTAAAAAATGATTTAAATTACTATAGACAAATATGTGCTAGTGAACATTTTGCTAGTGAACATTTAATTTATTGTTCCAACTGGTAACCTGCTAACACCATGTTCCCACAAAATCTGTGTCCCAGTAGGCCATTCTGGCCAACAGCAAACTACTTATCTGCCTGAAAAACCCTCTGCTGCCTGGACTACCATCCACAGCTGGGTTTACTGCCATCTGTCATTGTTCAGATGTAAGAAGGTTATGGGGTGGTGGGAACAGGAGAGCAGTTAGGTTGAGAAGTCCAATAATAGTGAAGGAGAGAAGAAAAAAGCCAGAGAACATGACTCCAATGGGGAAAAAAAATGGCACCTGTAACCAACATTTAAAACAGCTCCCTGGCTTACCTATTAATATGTTTGATGTTTACAAATACAGCCGATGGCTCCGGGATGTCACCAGAAAAGAAAACCAAACCATACACAGAGCCAGTATAGCCAAAGCATAAATTAGCAATGAAAAAGTTATAATCCAACAACTGGTGCTGGATAGATGATAACCTTCCAAACACACCTCCTTCCAGGATCATACTGACTGGAACCGTGCAAATGCTGAACATTGTCCCGCCTCTTTTCTACAGTTTCAAGTGAGGGTGTTGAGGAAAGGGTGTGGGAGGTGAGACATGGAGGCAACCCCAGCCTGCAGAGCCAGACTACCGAGCAAAATGAGACCCTGCTGAGGACTGACCTTAGTCCTTCCCAGCACCTCAGTCCAAATCCCAGGGCTGGGTCCGCCCCGGGCTGGTCTCCAGAAAACTCAGGCACTGTTAGCTCACGTCAGAGGATTTTGGAATGCGGACCAGGCTTTGGGGTCTGTTTTGTTTTCTTTGGTTTACATCTTAAAGCTCCTCACGTGACTCTTTTGTGTAGCCAAGACTAAGAAACAGCGATTTAGATATAGGCATTCCACAGCTATTTTACACTTGTCTCGGATGAACAAAAGTCAACATCAAAACACCAGAAAATGCAAGTGTAAATGAGTTCAACCACTGTGGAAGACAGTTTGGTGATCCCTCCAAGATTTAGAAACAGAAATATCAATACCATTTGACTCAGCAATCTCATTACTGGGTATATACCCAAAGAAATGCAAGTCATTCTGTCATAAAGATATATGCACGTGTATGTTCACTACAACACTATTCACAATACTGAAGACATGGAATTAACCCAAATACCCATCAGTAATAGACTGAATAAAGAAAACGTGGCACATATATGCCACAGAATACTATGCAGTCCTGAAAAGAAACAAGATTCTGCCCTTTGCAGGGACATGGATGGAGCTGAAAGCCATTAACCTCAGTAAACCAATGCAGGAACCAAAGACAACAGACACCGCATGTTCTCACCTTTAAGTAGGAGCTGAACAAGGAGAACCCATGGACACATGGGGGGGAACACACACTGGGACCTGTCGGGGGGGCAGGGGGCAGGAGAACACCAGGAAGAATAGCTATTGTACGCTGGGCTTAATACCTGGGTGATGGGTTGACAGATGCAGCAATCACCATGACAAACATTTACCTATGTAGCAAACCTGCACATCCTGCACATGTACACCAGAACTTAAAAGTTGAAGGAAAAAAAATGTTTCATAAAATTTGGCACGGTACTTATATAATCAATTCCTTGGACCTTGCCAAGTCCTAATGAGGCATAAAATATGTCCAAGATTCTAAACACCAACCACACCCTCAATAAGCCCTATGTTGTATAGGCTGAACATCCCAAATCCAAAACTCTGAAATCTGAAACATTCCAAAATCTGAAACTTTTGAAGGCTAAAATGACACTCAAAAGAAATGCTCATTGGAGCATTTTGAATTTCAGATTTTCATATTTGTAATACTCAACTATTACACATAATACAAATATTCAAAATTTTAAAAAAATCAAAATTCGTAATATTTCTGGTCCCAAGCATTTCTATTAAGGGATACTCCACCTGTATTAGCATTTCAGACAGCTATTAGCATCCCAATTAACATGGCTAGCAAATCACAGGTGCTGATCTGAAATAGCACTATCCTGGCTTTTAAATCTTAACAGCTATGGAAGTTTAGACATACTTCCTAACATAGTGTAGCTCATCTTCTCATGTGTATAATGAGAACCACAATGCCTGTACTATAGAGATTAAGTGACATCATGTTTATAAAGTGTTCAGCACAGTGCCTGGCATACAGTAACCAGAAATAAATGGTAGCTAGTTGTATTTGTAATATAACTGCAACAGTAAACAATTATAAAAATTAATTCAGACCCTCATGACTCCATTCAACTGCTGTTTTATAGAGGGCACTAATTTCTTGGAGTCTTGAATATTCCCCCAATTCAGTGCTTTGAGCCAAATTTTTCTAAAGTGCTCTGGAAAAGGACATCAAGCAATGGGCTCAAGAAAAGTAGAGTACCTTTTCAAAATCCCCAAGTCATCTAGAATCAAACAATTGTTTCCTATATTTATTTCTGCACTTTAGCACTGAAATTTTGGATATAAATTACTTCCTAGCTCATTTAATATGTTTAACATTTAATAAAGATATACTAGGTGGCAAGATTTCTCATAAGCAGTTTAATAGTCTCAACAGCCTTTGAGGTAAGTACTGCTCCCCACATTTTACAAATAAGAAAAGCTCAAAAATTAAACAATTAGCACAAGTCTCCACGGTTTCAAAATGGTAGAGTTGGCATCTGAAGTCAGCTTTCATTCCAAAGTCCCTGCTGCCAAACTATAAAAATATTATAGGTTTATGAAATAAACAACATTTAATTCTTAGGGAAAAATACCACCAGCTAGTACTGTATCTGTTTAAAAAGAGTAAAAGGGGGAATAGCTACATAAACTCACCATCACTGTGCTCTACCCTTCTACACGTTCTAAGAAGGTACTATCTTCATATGCATTTACCTTGTCTTCCAGTGCCCCAGTTCTGAAGCCTTTTTTTTTTTTTTTTAATGATACAAAGCCATACTTTGATGGTCTCTCTGAAACACCAGGAATGACTTAAAGGGACACTGTTTCTAGATCTACAAGAAGAGGAAATAGCAAAACCACTTACTTTAAAATTCTGATCTGTGATTTTGGCAATCAAATTCTACAAGATAAAATGTACCTTATCTTATTCTATACTGCCAAGATGTGTGTCATCTCTAAATATAATACTGATTTGCCAATTCTAGAACCACTGCCTGGATGCAAATTCCTCTTAGTGCCCAGGTCTCTTTCTAAGATTATCCAGCTCTTTCCTGGCATCACACCTCTTGTTCTAGAAGAGATGAACTCATCTTAAGCAATATTGAGAATCAAGAGATTACATCTATTCAAAACTTGTTTTTCTTCCCTAGGGTAAAAATTGCTTCCCGGCACCTACATATTTACAACATAAGAAAAACTCAAATCTCACAATCCAATGACAAAAAACACTTCACGCGTAGACATGCCAGGTAAAGAAGTGCTTGCTTACTCGGGTCTCCTAAAAGTGCCAGCATGAACAGAAGTCTGGCACTGCTGTTCAGAGTTACAGATTCCTCAGACACAACACAATGGATGTTAATGCCCATGGGACTCAACCATTTATATAAATCCCTGCCCAAGTCCTTCATGCTCTGCCACCAAGGGCCACATGTGGAAATGACTGTACCACTTCTGCAAGAAATACTTTGCTGATGGTCTCTGAAAATTTTGCTTTAGCACACAACTCAAACCTGCAGCATTTGATGCAAGATCGTCTTGTTTCAGAGACCAAACAAGATGGTCTCTGAAAATTCTGCTTTAGCATACAACTCAAACCTGTAGCATTTGACTCAACTGAATTAAAAAAACTCTTAAGTCCACAGTATCTATCTATCTATGTAATGATATCACACTTCCTCTCCCTGAATTCCTTTACATACACACACACACTCATATATATATATATATATATATATATATATATATGGTTCCTGGCTCATAACTATCACAGCTCTTATAATAATGTTGGGATGTTTTAGCCTTAGAAGCAGGCCTGAGAAAACAGAATCTCTCTGTCTCTCTCTCTTTCTCTCTCTCTCTCTCTCTCTCTCTCTCTCTCTCTCTCTCTGCTCTCCCCAAGGTTAGGTTATCTTCTGGCCATAAAGAAATTCTCTGACCTTCCTTGTCTGACTGTAGGTCATAAGACCTCCATTTCAGAAGGGGTCTCACTCCATATTCTGGAAGAGGGAACACTGTACAGAGAGGCCAAGAAGAATCTGAACAGTCAGGTGTTGTTGGGTTTCTCTATCTCAGTCCATTAGCATTTGATCAGACCCTTTTTGTACAGTTTTATTTCTGCTTGGTGGTCAATCATGCCCATCCAATGAAGTCTCCATAAACGGCCCAAGAGGGCAGGATATGAAAAGCTTCTGGAGAGCTGAACACAGAGATTCCTGGAGGGTGGTGCACCAAGGGGAGGCATGGAAGCTCTGCACCCTTCCTCCATAATTCACCCTATGCATCTATCTGTATTCCTTGCAATATACTTTATTTTATTTTTACTTCTCTGAGACAGAGTTTCACTCTGTTACCGAGGCTGGAGTACAGCAATCTTGGCTCACTAGAATCTCCGCCACCCAGGCTTAAGTGATACTCCTGCCTCAGCCTCTCAAGTAGCTGGTATTACAGGCGTGCACCACCACACCCAGCTATTTTTTTTTTTTTTTTTTTTAGTAGAGAGGAGGTTTCACCATGTTGCCCAGGCTGGCCTCAAGTGATCTGCCTGCTGCAGCCTCCCAAAGCGTGCAATATCCTTTATAATAAATCAGTAAATGTGTTTGAGTTCTGTGAGCCACTCTAGCAAATTAATCAAAACCAAAGCAGGGGTTGTGGGAACCCCAAGTGGAAGTCAGTCAGTCAGAATTTCTGGATGCCTGGACTTGCAACTGGCGGACAATCTTCGGGACTAAACCCTCAGTCTGTGGCATCTGACGCTACCTTCAAGTAATAGTGTTAGAATGGAATGGGAGGGAACCCAGCTGGTGCTCACTGTAGAGCTGATTGCTTGCTTGGTGTGTAGGGAAAATCCCCACACATCTGGACAAAGAAATTTTCTGTGTTGATTGTGGTGGTATAAGAACAGAGGAAAAAGCAATTTGCATTTGTTTCCCTCCTTAAGTCTTTTCTTTCTTTCAGAGACAGGGTCTTGCTCTGTTGGCCAAGCTGAAGCGCAGTGGCACAATCACAGCTCGCTGCATCCTTGAACTCCTGGGCTCAAACACTCCTCCTGCCTCAGCCTCTTAAGTAGTTAGGACTTCAGGTGTGTGCCACCACAACAAAATAATTTCTCACGTTTTTGTAGAGACAGAGTCTCGTTCTGTTACCCAGGCTAATCTCAAACTCCTGTCTCAAGTGATCCTCCCACCCCAGCCTCTCAAAGCACTGGGATTACAGGCGCGAGTCACAGCATCTAGCTCCAGTAATTCTTTTTTAAAAAGACGTTTCTACTAACGAGTTCCCTGGTCCTTATTATGATAGGAAGATTATAAGTATGTTTGTATATTCCTATCATCTCAAATAATAACAGCTGCAACTTTTGGGTACTTGCCACATGTCTGACATCACCACAGGTCCTTGACTTAAAAAGATTCAAACCGGCTTCCCTCACTCCACTGTACATGGCTGGGCCACTGCGTTCCATTGCCTTCGACATCACTCAGTCATACCAAGCCCCATTCACAGTGTGACCTCTGTGCTGATGTCTTATTTCACAGAACTATACTTATCTATAAGCAGACAGAGGTATTTCCAGAAGACAGCTAGAATCAACGCAGACTCTCCTAAGTTAACACAGAAAGGAGGGACAGAAATAAAATGCGCAATCTTCTTTCTAAAATAGCATACTTACAAAATGGCCAAAGAAGACTTTCAGCTTTAGAGCCTACAGGCTTAAACAAACCCTGATCAGCCTGGGGTTGCATGACTAGGTTGGCTCCAAGGTAACCCGAACTTCCACCTACGGCTTAACCTCAGAGTAGCTACTATTTGAACAGTACACGGAGAGCACTGAAAATCTTTTCCAGCTCTCTGTCCTTGAATCACCATGACTAAATACAGATCCTTTCTAGAAAACTTAACTAGAATTAACGACAGGGTCTGACAGTAAAATACCAGTCGGGTTCAGGCTTGAGGCCGGAAATATTCTAAGGCTTCATGTTGGTTCTAGTTCATTAAAACTCAGAATCTTGGAGCTCGAAAGTATCCTGGTTATCCCTTAGGCCAACCCCATTATTTCACAGTTGGGCAAACTGAGACCCTGTGGTTAAAGGTTTGCTCATATTCACACAACTAGTCAGTGGCAGAACCAGGCCTTACTTCCAGAGCAGGCCTCAAGGTCAACTGCTACTTCCTATCTTGCTGGCTCTGACCCTTTCTTTCCAGCAAAGTACCCTTCATGTATGTACTTCCTCTCTGGGGCAGATTTTGCTGAATAGCTGAAATCCTCAAAGCAATTTCCTCTGCATTACAGATACAAGAGTTTGATAGAGCAAGTTAAGGGTCCTGTTTGGAGTCCTGCTGCTATCTCAGTATGAGGCCCTCTCTACCATGTCCCAGGAGATGGAGAAAGGCAGCCAGGAGAAAAGAGAGGGAAGAAGGGAACAGGAGACACTCCCCTGCCAGGGCTCATCCATCCCACAGGCTCAGGCCCTGACTTAGCATGAGCTTTTCGAAAAACATCTTCAACTTTGGTTTACAACTAAAAGAAGAAACAAGTATGTTTCTGCAATATATCAAATTGGTAGAGTTTCCGTTTTTCTTTCTTTTTAAATTTTTTTTGAGACAGTTTTTTGCTCTTGCTCTTGTCGCCCTGGCTGGAGCACAATGGCGCAATCTCGGCTTACCATAACCTCCACCTCCTGGGTTCAAGAGATTCTCCTGCTCCAGCTTTCCAAGCAGCTGGGATTACATGTGCGCACCACCACACCCAGCTAATTTTATATTTTTAGTCGAGACAGGGTTTCTCTATTTTGGTCAGGCTGGTCTTAACTCTCAACCTCAGGTGATCTGCCCACCTTGGCCTCCCACAGTGCTGGGATTACAGGTGTGAACCACAGCACCAGATTGAGTTTCTGTTTCTCTAAATTTTTTTAGGTTTTATTTCAGGAAACATTTTTATACCCCTTTCCCAAGTTCCCGAGGGACACACCACGTTGGTTTCAGCAGCACTCTACACCTAAAATAGAGTATAATACATAAGCAAGTTTGTTTTTTGCATTAAATATTTCAGCATATGACAACCTTTATCAATTGGACTTTATAAAGTACAACACACTCCAGAACTACTCCACCCATAGGCATTTTCAGTGCCACTAACTATGGACACAACATCAGTGTCCTGCTTCTTCCAGTGTTTCACAAAGACCAACAGAGTAATAACGTTGATACCATGCTCAGAACGAAATGACATTAAAGAAATTTTCAAATTTTCACTAAACTTTCTCCCAATCTACATCAGGTGAACCTCTTCTGATTAAGCCAAAGCTGCATCACTGTTATGTTCATGGTGTGAACATATATCCCCAATTATAAAATGTTGTTTCCTGGTTTGCAAACCTTTAAAAACACTCTAGGTACAGCTTTATCAATTTGCACCTGCAAACATTTGGAAAACACAGCATATGATTTCTGAAGTTAGAAGGATACACTTCCCCAAATATAGTTGTAATGTTGACTTTCATAACCCAAATGTCTACAAATACCCTTCGGTGAATAAAAAAGCCGAAGTCATTTTTTCAAATGTGTCCTTTGCTCACATGCAAACAAAAACTTTACATTTCAGTAATAAACGCCTCAAATGACATTAATAAAATATACTCTATGTCAACTATAAGGCATACTCCATACACAACATTCCTTTTCTTCTCCTCTTCCTTCTCCTTCGATGTTGGTTACTTCTCTTGAGGTTCCTTTTCTTCTCTCTTTTCACCCTTCTTTCTGAGCCTCAAGCCTCCCTTAAAAATCACTGGGTCCTACTAGCACCACAGCAGATGGAAACACAGTAAATGTACCATTGGCAGTCCCAAAGACCTGAGGATCCCCAAGAAGAGAACTTCCTCCCCGGGGCTAGTAAGAACCCTGATAAAAAGGAGTTTCCCTTAAATGACACTGGTCAAACTTTAAATTGAGTATAAGTAAACACATTTACAACTAAATGACTCATCATCTCATGAAATTTCCAACATGAATGATATTTTTCTTTTGGAATACAAGCCACAACCCCTGGTCATTTGGGTAGGCCAAAGTAACTTTTCCTAGAAAGAAAAAATAAGCCACGGACCTAGTCATTCTCCAAAAGGAAATGTGTAAATTTTAGCCACAGTGAAGAACACATCTCTTGAAGGCATGTATATGTATTTATCAGAGTCATCTGAAACGTTTTACAAATATGCATGTTTACAGGAATGGCTTACATATTTAAGACAGAATGCAATATTTTCTTTTTTCTATTTTAGCGCTCATAAAAATAAAACACCTAAAGCAAATCCATGTTTTGAAAGTGGTCAGTGGTGGCACTTTAGGACAAGCTGAACTGGGGGTGGGGAGCGGATTATTATCAGCCTTCATATTGAATCACTGTTTCTAAAATTTATAGGAACAGTTTTTTTGTTTTTTTTTTTTGAGATGGAGTCTTGCTCCGTCACCAGGCTGGAGTTCAGTGGCATGATCTCAGCTCACTGCAGTCTCTGCTTCCCGGGTTCAAGCGATTCCCCTGCCTCAGCCTCCCGAGTAGCTGGGACTACAGACACGCACCACTACGCCTGGCTAATTTTTTGTATTTTAGTAGAGACAGGGTTTCACCATGTTGGCAAAGATAGTCTCGATCTCCTGGCCTCGTGATCTGCCTGCCTCGGTCTCCCAAAGTGCTGGGATTACAGGCATCAGCCACCGCACCCGGCTGCTTTTGTTTTTAATTGATAAACATTTTTCCCAAATTACCATTTATTCATGTTACAAAGGTGATAACTAATACACATTATGTTCCTTGTAGAAATGTTGGTAAACACAAAAAGTTCTTGAAAGAAGGTTAAAACATACTCATCACAAGAAATATTTCTATAAAATTTTAAAGAAACATTTAAAGTCATTAAAGATGACTACAAAATTTTAAAGAAACATTTCTATAAAATTTTGATGACTATTCTTTAGGGTCTTTTTCTTTTCTTGCAACATTTTGTCATTATACAGAAAAAAACAGGCAATATATTTCATACAACTATACATGGACCTTAGGTTCCTAGAATTTATTCAGTCCCTGGTTATATATGAGACACGGCCTCTGCAATATATGGGTTAGTACAAAAGTAACTGTGGTTTTTACAATTACTTTTGCACCAACTTAATGCATCTATTAAGACTAAACTTTGAGGCAAGATTCAATTTCTAAACACATTACGACACAGTCAGATTTTACCATCAAATTGAAATGTTTCTTATCAAGGGTTTAGAAAATCTGCAAGAATACATTTTAAAAACATTCCAAACAGCGCACCGTTCCCACTCTCACCTCTGTCAACTTAAGTCTATGTGAAGGACACACATACTGAAGCCAGGCACCAGCCTCTCCTTCAGTGTGAATTGTGCAATTCAGTTTAAGAAGTCTTACTTATGATGACAAAGCATAATCTTTACCTCGCTCCTGCACCTTAAAAGGTATAAAGCTTCCCGCTTAGATTCTCGGATGACCCATTGATTTGGAACTTGCTGCCTCTCACATATAGCAGCTGTGTCCCAAAAGCACAGGGGGAGATTTCTCTTAGTGGGTATCACTTCACTTAGGCCTTGGACCAATTTTGACATAAATGTTTGCAATCATAATAAATGAAGTAAAGGCACACTGTCAGGTGCATCCCCTTAATTCGCAGGAGAGAGAACAGTCAGGATAATAGCCATAGAACCACACACACACACAGGAAAATAGAATGCTGTCATCTGTATTACTGTTGACATGCTAATAATTGTTCGGCACTTCCATCAGTAAGCCACAACCCACCTGTCAAACTGGATCATCCATGCTTATCTTTGTCCAAGAAAGGATTTTAAGAACCCAGCACTGTCTGTTACCCTTATGTGTTTAGTTACTGGGAGATTAGCACATAAAGATTTGTATGTAATTCAAATCCCAACTAATAAACATAAAGGAGCCAACAATGAATGCTAAAACTAACTGGCTACAGTTTCCAAGGAACAGGATTCTTAAATATTCTCTGGGTATCTTCTGATGGACTGCAGTTAATTCCAAAGAGAAAATGGGCGTATTTACAGTTAGGAAATAAAGCAGTCACTACCTGTGGCAATTTTAAAACATGGACACAAATCCTTTGACATTCTTTCTGTGAAGAGGTGGAGTCTATCTCCCCTCCCCAGACTCCCCTAATCTGGGCGGGCTCCTGAGTGCTTCAATAAATAGCTGATGTGAAAGTGAACTATATATGACTTCTGATGCTCAATCATGAAAGGTCCTACTGTCTCTAGCTTATTTGCTAGAACACTCACTTGGAGCCCTTAGGCAGTCATGTCTGTGAGGAAGCTCAAGCTACATGAAGAGGCCACATGTAGGTGCTGTGCTCAATGGTTCCAGGGGAGCCCAGCCTGTAACTCAGCTCAGCTTAGGCACCAGATATGAGTGCAGAAGCCCCCAGATGATTTCGGCCCACAGCTATGCAGAGTGTCCCAGCTGAAGCTCCAGACATCAAGAAGCAGAGACAAGTTAAACTCACCCTGCCTTGCCTGAATTTGTCTGTATAATCATGAAAATAACAAGATTGGTTGTTTTACAACACTAGATTTGGGGGTGATTTGCTATGGTCTGATAAATAACCAGAATAAACACCTAACCAAGGAATAAAAGTAAACTCCACCAATAATGGAACAAACTGACATCGTGTGCCTCTTGATGTGACGCACTTAGAAGAATCAGTATCATTTATGTACCTCCCAAAAATTCGTAACTTGAATCTAATTGTGAAGAGTCAAATTAAAATCATTTTATAAACCAATTGTCCTATACACTTCAAAAGTGCCAATGTCATGAAAGACTAAGGCTGAGAAACTATTCTAAATTAAAGGAGACTAAGGTGGCACGGCAATTATTAAATATAATGGATAATCCCAGATTGGGGGCAATTTTTCTATTGAAAATGTCATTGAGTTTTTTCTTCCCAAATAACTTTTGATCATGTGGATTATCTGTTGATATTGATAGTAAATGAAATTAAAAACTGAAATTTTTAAAATTTTACATATATGTATTATTTAATACTAAACCATTACATATAAACACAATGATTTTTCCAAAGCAAAAATAATTCAGTGAGAAGATGGGCATTGTATCACATTTTGCAAACCTCTTGACGTCTGACTTAACAGTAGACAGCTGGATTCTCTACCTCTTTCTGCATTCAATGTCTTAATATCACAGGTCAGATTGTCTCTGGAAAACACCAGCCTGCGACTTTAAAGAATGAGAGTGAAAAAGGCACTTATCATAAAAATAGCTCTCACCTCACAGATACCTGAAAAGGTCTCAGGTAATCCCAGTTCACACTTTAAGAATTCAGTATTACAAACTAATATAGTATGTCTGATTAACAAGATTATAAACATCATACCCAACAGACACTTAGGAGAACTACATTGATCTGATGAGGGCTTCTCAATCTCAGCACGATTAGCCTTTGCCCGCTAAGTCTTTGTTGTGGAGGGACTATCCTGTGCCCTGTAAGATGTTCGGCATCACCCATGGCCTCTATCTACTAGATATACAGCAGTAGCACCACCACCCCAGTGGGGATCACCAAATATGTCTCTAGACACTACCAACCGTCCCCTTCGGGGGAGATCCACCACTTTAAACCTACAAAAACAATTTTAGTAGTATGTGTCAGAGCTCTAGTTCAGTATTTGTTAGCACTGGCTTTGCTTTCATCAGGAGACAACACGAAACTGGGAGAGATACTGAATAATTTCCTGAGTGAGAAGTGCATCCAAGCAGCTTTCAACAGGTTGGAAACAAAGAGACCAGCAATTCAAGATTCAACGGAAAAATCTATCAAGCAGTTCCTCTATGTTTTAAAAAGCAGCTGCACAAGACTAGCATGGAGACTGTGTGCCTCAGGAGCAGCAATGCAAAAGGTCAGCATGGTCAGGAAGCCAAGAATGAGGCCACCACAGACCATGACTGCATGATGATAACCTTCTAGACAGGACTGACAAACACAGGGCACGTCCAGAAGGAGGAAGATGCTAACCCCAAAATGCAGTCCTGATTGCCTGGGACTCACATTTCAGTTCTGCAGTAAGAGAATCGCTGAGAAACACAAGTGTCTCCAAAGTGTGTGGCCAGGAAAATTCAAAGCTAAGTCATACAAATGGAGGAACTAGAAAGAAACGCAGCAAGCCACAGAATCCATTTTTAAGTTGCTAAACTATATCAAGTGGAAGAGGAATAACCTTATAAACCTTGTATTTGGCCCCAGGGGTTAAAACGGGAAATTTGGTTTGAGAAGATAAGAAGGTGTATCTCAGTTGAGTGTAAGGAGGGGGAAAGCCTTCTGAATTGCTCAAGTTACACAATGCTTGAGCAGGTGAACTTGGGAGACAGTGAGTTCTTTGTCAGCAAAGTTTTACAAAGTTAAGACTGGGCGCTTTCCAAAGAGGTTCACACACTGCATGCAGGCCTTGAAGAGCTGACTCATGAATCTCTGAGGAAGAAGATACACACCCGTCCCCAGAAGATATCCTCACCAAGCTCTGAGAGCCAAGTGACTCATACTTCTACTCGCTACTGAGCAATCCTGTCAAGCTGACCTGTCACCCTCTTCTGTGGGACAGGGTAACATTTCCCCCACCACTGATAAACACACCCTGTACCATGCTGGAATCTGAACTCCCTTCCTTCCCTGATGACAACCACAGTGTAACCATGTGAACACGCCAGTGGGGTTGCCCTGATCATTTCAGCGAGGACCTGTAACAGTTATCTCATCTTAATATTCCTTTTATTCCAATTTTCTCTTTCCAAAAGAAAAGCATGTCAAATAAGTACGCAAAAAAGGTTGATAGACTATAACCATTTCATAAACATATGCATTAAAGTCATTCTAATTAAGCTCTCCAAACAATAACTCTTTTCTTCTTCTACAGAGAGGGATTTTTGTCCAAGAATATGATGGTTAACCTCCTTGAAGTTTATGGAGTCCCACCACATCTACAGGCAGTTTTGTCTAATTTTTCTACTTCCTATTATGCAAAAATATGTAAATCAAGAAAAACTATCCAGGTAGTATAGTACTACTGAGTGCTTTTCAGAAAAAGCCCACAAAGGTCCACTGATAAGCAAAGCGTGTATGCTGGGGAGGGCTGATGGGGAGGAAGAGAAGAGTACATGGAAATCTTAGCCATGGGGCTGACACTCCCAAATGCTGTCGCTATGGCGAGACAATATGAAGAGATGGTAACTAATCACCTGTCGGATTCTGCACTGCATTTTCAGTGTCAGAGTTTTTTATCACACAAAAAGATGCAGAGAACATAGTTATTCTTCCTTAAACACATCATCTTTTAAAATGTTCCCCCCTTTCCCCTTAAAAGTATTCTCTTCTGGAAGTCAGTAAGAAGTCAACAGGGAAATCAAATTCACAAAACCAAAATTCATTTTCAGTGAAGCTATGGGACACAGCTTCTGTTTACTGATGAAAGACCTCTCTAATGCTCCACAGTGCCAACCGCCACCATTTTATTACGCTCAGAAGACTACAGCTTGGGAATGTGGGCATGGCACAGTAACAATGATCAAATGTAGCTGGGGTCAGGCAAAAGACTGGGAAGAGCTGGAACAGGCTGACAAGGGTCACGTATTTGATGTCCCTGCCACTTTGGTTGTCAGCTGGGTGCCTCGTCTTCCTCACGTCCTGTCTGCTAAGCTCTGGGATGACCAAGACGTTCTTTCATGTCCAGTGCCTGGATGGGAAAGCTGGAACAGCTGGGGCTGGCCAGGCACCTCTCCCCCTGTCTTTGCAGCCTCTCTCTGCAGCGGGCACGGGCTTCCTCAATGCTTGGCAGGCCCAGGATGGCTGAACTTTTAACACAGCGACTGGCTTCCTCCAGAAACAATGTTCCAAGGGGAAAGAAGTGGCAGCTGCCAGTTTTTTGGGCCTTAGTTAACAGTCAGTCCTGCCACAGAATAATGATCCAAACAGTCTCAGGTTCTACCCAGGTTTCAGGGAAGGACATACTTAGACCCCCATATCTCTACAAAAGGAGTGTGAAAGAAATTTGTGGCCAACTTTCATCTGCACTAAGAGACACATATATTCTTTTTCTCACCTAATACTGTGTGTGTAACTAGATGATAATTTGCATGAGTAAAATAATCATTCCCAAAGTAACTTCAACATATAAATGCTTCATAATTAACATAACCCATTAAATAGATGGTACACATATAAATATTTCTCTCATTGCTTCAAGTTTTTGTCATCAAAGGACAAGACACAAGAACCTCATTCATGAGCGAGAAAGGGCATAAGAATGTAAAGTGTGCAAACACAAAGAAGAATCGGATTCACTGTTTAAAGTTTCTTCAAATGAAAACTTGGTCTCTCCAACAACTTGCAGTTTTACCCAACAGATTAGTCAAACTGGCTTATTTCTATACTCTGAGATACAGAAATAGAGTATTTGTTTTTAACTAATATAAATTTTAATAGCCATTCAGTTGGCTTTTTAGTCAAAGAAGAAAACCACAAAGGACATAACTGACAACACTGATACGTACAGAATATAGTAAAATTCACTACCCAAACTTTCCTTCTCCCATGTATTTCTTTTTTTTCTTTTTTTTTTTTTTTTTTAAATAGAGATGGGGTCTCACTATGTTGTCCCAGGCTGGTCTCAAACTCCTCGTCTCAAGGGATCCTTCTGCCTCAAGCCCTCAAAGTGCTGGGATTATAGGCATGAGCTAGCACCCCTAGCTTATATATGTATATGAATATACAACGGGTCCTAGTAGAGATACAGTTCCACACTTAAATATTTATTATTCAAATACAAGCTGAATGCCTAATATAAGACATCCAGTGTTACAGACACTGGGAATAAACAAATAAGTGCAAAGACCCTGAGGCATAAATGTGCCTGGCATGTTCCAGGCATACCAAATAGGCCAGTGTGCCTGGAGTGTAGTAAGTGAGGGTATGAAGATCAAGTTGGATCAGCAAGCGGCATGAGATTCTTTTTTTAATTTAATGCAGAGTGAGACAGGATACCAGTGTCTTGGAGATGGTTCCACTTCTCAGTGTATTAGTTTTCTATTGCTGTGCAACAAATTACCACAATCTCAGCAGTTGAAAACAAAACACTTACCCTTATTATATTTTCTGACTCATGCTTTATATAAGGAAGCTATCAATGATCTCAAAGTTCCCATGGGTCCAGAGGCTAAGCACAGCTAAACTATGTCCTCTGCTCTGGAGGTCCTCAACCCACAAAGCTATAATCAAGGTGTCAGCCAGGCTGTATTCTGAAAGCTGGACTGGGGATCAATCTGCTTCCAAGCTCATTCAGGTTGTTGGCAGAATTCATTTCCTTGCAGTTGCAGGACTAAAGGCCATGGCTTTTGCTGACTATGGGCTAGAGGCTGCCTCAGCTCCTAGAGGCTGCCTGCAGTTCCCTGCCATGTGGCCCTCTCCATAGACTGTTCACGGGGTTGATTACTTCAAAGCAAATGCGAGAATTTCTCAATCTGGTCTAAGACAATCTTATCTAATAAAAGATTAACCTCTACTGTATTCTACTGGGTAGAATCAAGTTACAGGTACTACCTGCACACGAGGGCCTGAATCACTGGAGGTCATCTTAGGGTGTGTCTGCCACAATCACTATCACTATTTAAATCTATTCATTCTTTTCAACAGGCCACAGAATGTTTCTTCCTCCTCTTGAAGACTCTTTGTTTCTGACTTTTGCATTAAAAGACAATGTGGTAGTGAAGGTGCTCTGCATTTCTGCAAAATTTTGAGAGACCATCTGTAGAGTATTTGGTAGCAGAGAGATAGCCTTCAAGGCCTAAGTCTATTTTTTATTTTTGAGATGAGGTCTTGCTATGCTGTTCAGACTGGTTTCAGACTCCTGGGCTCCTCCCAACTCAGCCTCCTGAGTAGATAGAATTACAGGTGTGCACCACTGGACCTGGCTCCAAGTGCATTTCAAGCTTTGCTGGACACTGCCAAACCCTCTCAGAAAGGATGCAGCAGCTCACACCCCCGCTAGCAGTACAGAAAACCATGTAGTTCCTCCCTTCAAGGAGATGTCTCTCGGCAGAACTTTGCAGCCTTCTTCACATGGGTGTTCTTCACCTGCTGACTTAGGCTTATACTCAGATAAAAGACACTGTTCACAGGAGCTATTTTTCCCACTGTATTTTCTGATTCTTGCATTAAGGAAGCTATCCATTTTGGGAATTACTTTTAATCCTCCATGCTGATGAATCATGTTAGCATAGCAGTTCTTTCATTTGTTTTCCAGGGCTCTCTATGTACACAGTCATATCTGTCAGTGTAAAATTTTCTCCTTCCAGGTTTTAAATATCACCTCGTTTCCCTCCCCTCTCTTTTCTTGTCTAGTACTTCCATGGCAATAGTTAATTAGAAATAAGTCATGTTGTCAATATTATAAACACTTCAACAATTAACAGAATACTAAATTAAGGGCTGAAATACATATTTGAAGATATGTTTAGTAAGTAGCTACAATTTCTGTTTCACTGAAGCATGATATCAAGAATTAACATAAATTTTGTCAAATGCTTTTAGGAATCTGTTGACTTTCTTCCTTCACTTAATAATATGATATATTAATGTATTTCCAAATATTGAGCCAAGCTTGTAGTTCAATATCCTACCTAAACCAACCTAAACTGAAATGTTATAAAGAATTAATGCTATTTGCTGATATATTATTTAAGAGCTCTATATAATATTGATAAGTAAAGCTGATCTACAACTTTATCTTTCACAGACTTGGCATTAGTGCCCTGCCAACATCACAAAAATAATTTGAAGTTTTCCTTCACTATGCTGTGGACCAATTTCAATATCCAAAGATTTAACTGTTTCTTCCAAGCTTAAAAGCATTTGGCAGTGAAAATATCCTGACTCTGGTGCTTTTTGGGAAATAGACGTTGCTCTTTGAAATTCTCTGTTTGATTATTTCACTAACTTCATTCAGATTTTCAAGATGATATGCCCTGTGTATCTATTATTTCCATATTTGTTTTTGTACATCTAAAGCCTTCTCTCCTAGCCCTTTGACTAGCCTATAGTTTATCTGCTTTATCCTCCCAAACCTCACTGAAATTTAGGATTCATAAATGCTATCTTTTTTTCTCTTTTCTAATTCATTGATTTCTGCTTTTATATGTATTATTATCTTCTAATTTGGGGAGTGGGTAAATGCTTATTTCATTTTTCCTGACTCAGTTATACAATTACTTAAGGTTATAAACTTCTCTCAGAATATAAGTTGTGCCCTGCCATTTCAGATTTGATATGCTTTTGTATTTTTTTGTAATTTTTTTCTACACATAATTTTTTAAGTTTCTACTTCAAACAAGAAAGTTTTTAAAATTCCTTATGACAGGGACCGATTTTTTTTGCTCCTATTATTAGTGTTAATTCCTAAATTTGAGGATTATTACTGATCAGAAAAAAGTGGTATTATTTCTGTCTTTTGAAATCTGATCTGTGGCCAGAAATTGATACTCAAGACTTATCAACCTCAGAATCAATCTTTCTTGAAATTTAGTGGATTATTTGACCAGGTCAAGTCATCCTTTGATTCAGAAAAAAATTCTCTTCTGTTTTACTACTAAAATTATCTCTGTTTTACGTGTCTAGTTCTGTACCCATGCTGATGCCTTCTGATGGGCCATCTTCGTCCTCCACATCTACTGCTTTCTCTGTCTTCTCTCATCTGTCTTTCTCCTTTCGTTCAATGTGACTGTCTCATCAATGACAATCATTTTTTTTAACTTTCAATTCTACTCATTTCCATTTTTAAATCATTCATTTTGAAATGTTGTTTTGGATGTCTGTTGTCTTAGCTCAGCGGGCTCCTTTAAAGCATCGTATTTAATCACTTTATTCTTGAATTCCCATTTTACTGAATATTTAGTTCTATGGAGATTAATTTTAGTAAGTTCATTTCTTCTCTTAGATCAGTATTTCTTCCAAAATGGATTACTGATTTACAGTTTACACTCTTCCCTCCTGCTCCAATACGTTTGCAGACTCCACACTGGGTATTTTGGTTGGTTAATTTCCATTATACGAACGTTTTCAGTGGACAGCTTTGTTAACACGTTTTATTCACAACCCTAAACCAGGGGTGACAACTTCTTGAATCTCTTCCCATGTTTTGGATGTCTGTGCTGTTCTTCCGTGCACTATAGTTTTGCCCGCTCAGTGTTCTGTCGCCTGAGAGAATGGTTATTAGTCAGCTGGGGCTGCTATGACAGAATACCACAGACTGGGTCATAACAGAACTTTATCTTCTCACACTTCTGGAGCTGCAAGTCCAAGGTCACGGTGCCAGCAGGGCTGGCTTCTCCCAAGGCCTCCCTCCTCGGCCTGCAGATGGCTGCTTCCCCCTGTTCCCTCACAACATGGCCTTTGCTCTGTGCATGCGCCTCTTCCTCTTTATGTAAGGACACCAGGCCTACAGGGTTAGGGCTCCTGCTTCATGACCTCATTTCACCTAATTACTTCCTTAAAGACCCTTCCTTCAAATACAGTTACACTGGATTAAAGTTCGGGCTTCAACATAAGAATTTTGGGAGGGGTCACAATTTAGTCCACAACAAATGGGTACAGGGAGGATGAGGATTCAGTTAGGCATCTATGCACCCTGGTCATTGCCCTCATCGCTGTGATTTTGCTAGCACACCCCAAGCTGTGTTCACTCCCCTGCCTGGGCTGTACATGATTCCAAAAGAGGCTCTGGTCCTCCAGTCGCCCAGGGAGTCTCAGTCTCAGGTGGCCAGTTTTGAGCAGTTTATCAACTTCCTGTCATTCTCAAGGCACAAGATGGACAGAGTCTGAGATGATCACATCAAGACGACCACACTGGAAGTTATCAGGGTAGGAAATGCAACCCCACCTCTATCTCAGAGTTCATCTTCCCCACCTTCCTCTCCTGAGGCAATTCATTTTTTATTTAGTTTCCATTTTGATGTTTCGTTTTCAACTGCCTTTCTGTTTATTGCTGGAGATGGCTAACTCTGGGTGTTAAGATAGAGGTTCCCATATGCCACATCCTAGCTATTCTCTTCTTTCTCTGAAAGAAGAGGAGGACAATCTGGAGGAGCCTGTACCTTTATGGAAGTTCCAAGTCTTTACCCAAAGCTGCCCAAGCCATCTCTGGCACCTACTTCTAAAAAAGAGCTTTTTGAGTATTTCACACATATAGGTCTCCTGTGAAGGTGAAGTTGGAAGTTGGAAGGATAAAAGAGATGGACCATGCAAATTTTTGGAAATTTTGTTTGTTGGTCTCTAGCCTTTATCTCCATTTGACTGCTACCAGGTTACTTTTTTTTTTTCTTTTAACCTGTTAGTCTACACTGTAAGGCTGACAAATCTGTCTTTATTCTGCCATCTTAAAATATGCTTGAGATATCTGTTTTATACGGTAAGTAGACAAGAAATAATACTGGTAAAATACATAAGTAAAACATAATACACTGTAACATGTGACAAGCTCTTACTTGAT
The DNA here is from genome assembly GCA_004027715.1 of Plecturocebus donacophilus. Classification (NCBI taxonomy): domain Eukaryota; kingdom Metazoa; phylum Chordata; class Mammalia; order Primates; family Pitheciidae; genus Plecturocebus; species Plecturocebus donacophilus. The sequence goes on along the minus strand of PVKP010009148.1, from coordinate 22,359 downwards.
GAGCTTCCCTACTCTTCCCACACTCCACACTGTAAGTAGATCACATGTTTTTATGACATAATTTTAATATCACCCTTTTTTCCACCTAGAACAGGGGTTTCTAACCAGGTCTATTCATAGACTTTGGAGTTACTGTGTGCCCTTAAATCATAAGTGAATGGTGTATACACACTGGTATGTTTTCAGAAAGTGGATTATATTTCATCAAATCCTCAAAGGGGAGTGAAACATAAAAACTGGTTATCACTGACCTAGCGTAATGAATGGGAAGGCTGCCAAGAATGGGTAACAATGGAGAATGAAAAACAACTTAGAACAGTTTGGATCCATCTGAATAATCAAGTGAAGTAAAAGGCTTTTAAGTTACACAGAATGTGAATAAAAACACAGACTTCTAAAAAAGTTACACTATGGATCTGTCTGTGGCTGTAGAAACATACTGCTGCAGGAACCACAGAATAATATTACACACAAGAAACAATTCTCATTTGAAGGACCTTTCCACATCGATCCATCAATAAGTACAGCTTACTCTGTGCTTATTAGCACATTAAGCACAAATGACCTCATTCCTTCATTAAATTATTAAAATAATGACTAATCCTCTTAGCGGTCATTTCCTCCCATTTCCACCTAAACATAAATGACATTCCGGAGAAATCAAGTATTTGAAGCCTTCCCTGGGAGAACGTTTCAACTTTTACTTACTGTTGAGGCAGGGAAAGACAGACAATTGCCTAAAAAATGGGACAACCTACAAATAAATTCCATTTTCAATCTACGAATAAAGCAATGTTGATTCAGCAACAAATTAAAGAATATAGGTGATGGATACTGAGAATAACACTGAGATTACAATCCAGACTTTAAGTTTCTGATGTGAACTCTTTCTTTATATAAACATACACAGAATTACTGTCATTCACAAAGGATTATAAATCTTCCCCATAATCTATTAATCCAACTACTTTAGAGATTTAGTTTGGCACAGGCTACAATCTGTAGACCATGTGCACTTTTGGTAATTAAGTAATAATAATGACAAACACTACACCAGCTGTGCAAGGATTAACAAGAACTTTCTTGTGCACACAGCCAGGCATCGGCATGTGTGGCTCAAGTAACTATATAAAGCTCATGACTTTATGAAATCAAATACAGGGATTTCCTTTCTTACTCCCACACATTCCAACAGAGACATACATAAGCACTTTTGTGCAATTTAAACTTGAAGCCATCCATGTAGTAATGTTGACTGAAACACTATGCATCATTTAAGCTCAAAAAGAAAAAAAATACAGCCTTGTTTTTCTTGGGACAGTAGAAAGACCACAAGGAACTTTCTAACTGTGTGGCTTAGCTGCCTGAAATCCCTTTTGGAAGAAGGCAGGTTATAAATGAATAAAGCAAGGTGTGAGACCTTGGACAGTATCAACTCTCCAAGCCTCAGTTTCTTGCATTGATCTGTAAACTTCAGATACATCAATACTATCTATCCTTTCAGGGTTGGCTGTTGATTCATGGTTTGCATGAACTAGAGCTTGCCCATGTCTGAAACACCAGCTTCTCAGTGAGCCTTTAGTGCCTAACCTCTCCTCCAAGCAGACTAGAATGCTTAGGAAAAGGAATTTTGTATTTTATAATTATATCTGTTATATCCTCTGCAGGCCTACTACTGTGAATGGAATAGGTGAATCTGAAGAAACAACTATGTTGACTCACAAAGAAATGCTTAGTACATGAAGTCTTTAAATTGCAGAAATGGTGTTAACTTGGCTTTGAACAAAGAAAACGAAAGGCTCCTTGTAGGTCCAAACTCAAACCATCTCCAGGCCATGCTAATGGGCTTCTACTGTGTCACAGCTGCACTGCTGTCTTTCTCACTAAATGTCGGACTTCTAGGAAGATGATGTAGTTTTTTGTTAACTTCTGTACTTGTTCACATAGCATAAGGCATGTAGGAGCAGCTTAATAAATGTTTGCTGAATAAATTAATAATTGTATACCAGGATGCTAGCTACAAGTATCAGATCATTTAACTATTGTTATAATTTTAGATATACATGCAAGGAAAAAGAATAATATAATGATTTCCTCTGAAAGGAATCACCTAGCCAAATCAATTACTAACTCATGACCAATCTTAGTTCATCTATATTCCTACCCTTAAAATTAATTTGAAGCAAATTCCAGGCTAAGTACAGATCTTCAGAGCTTTCAGTGATTAGGTTTGACTCTGCTCTAGAATTCTAGATAAATGTATCACTATCATACCAAAATAAGTTACACAATAATGCATGACAATCAAAAGAATTCATCACTATCTGGTCTAAACAAAAGCAAATGCCAAACCCTTCTCCCGTATCATTACAAATTTGGGGGTACTCTCAGTATGCATAGGCAAGATATTAGAAAGAAGGCAATTCTACAAATATCTGCATGAGAAGAAGCAATGACTAATAATGTCCTGAAGGACAGGGGTGCCTTCTTCAATATGCCCTCTAATCAATTTCTTTCTTCTTCATTCAGGCAGAAGGCTGAATACCAGAGTATCTCAAAATAATGAAAGATGAGTGTCTTTCATTATTTAAGGTGAAAGCCTTGTGGTACAGGCTCATACCATCCATGACCATCTTAAATGACTTGAAGCTGGTTCACGGGAGGAGGAAAACAGCACTAATACTAGATGAAAGAAAGCTAGAAATTGTGTTTTACATCTTTTTATTAAAAGGCTTTTTACACCAGGTGCAGTGGTTCACACCTGTAACCCCAGCACTTTGGGAGGCCAAGGTAGGTAGATTACCTGAGTTCAGGAGTTTGAGACCAACATGGTGAAACCCTGTCTGTATTAAAAATACAAAAATTAGCTGGGCATGGTGGTGGGCACCTGTAATCCCAGCTACTCAGGAGGCCGAGGCAGGAGAATCACTTGAACCCGGAAGGCGGAGTTTGCACTGAAAGGAGATCACACCATTGCACTCCACCACGGATGACAGAGCAAGAGTCCGTCTCAAAAAAAATTAAATTTAAAAATAAAAAATAAAACGCTTTGTAGAGAAAAATCCAAAAGACAAATAGAGGAGGGGGTAGATCTGGGAGGAGTGGTCAGTGTGACTCAGTGTGAAGGCGAAAGTTTGACCAGATGTAGAGAGCAGGACAAACGTGGCAGCACCTGGCTTCTCCAGAAAACGTGGGGCCCTCAGAGCAGCATGCAATTGGGCTTAGGGGTGGACGGAGAAAGAAAGCGCACAGAGCTGATTCTGCTCTCCAGGGTCACTCTCAAAGAGAAATCAACCAACTGGAAATTAAAACAAGAAGCACTTTTGAGGGACTTTTCATCCTGTGCCAAATTAATCCAGTGACATAAGGTTGCATGGCTTGTAATTTGCTTAACCCATAATGACCACATTCTTCTGGATTCCCAGGTCCTTACTAAAGCTAATCCTGCATTGTTTGAATGTGGCTGACAATTCGCACTTCCCCTACAGAATGGGGAAGACCCTGCCAAAGCAAAAGAGGAAAGACTATGAATCTCTAATGACGGAGAGCAACCTTGCAGGAGAAACAGAATGCCATCCTCATCCCTGCTAAGTTGTTCACTGCGGCAGTTAAAAGGTATTCAGCACACAGAAAAGAGTAAACACAGCAGGCCTGAGACTGCTATCCTTAGAAAGGCCTGCCTGCAAACTTGGACCTTTTTTGGCATTTGGGAACTTGGCTGGTACACAGTTCTATAAACTGATACAAAACATTCCCTAAATGGTTAGGGTGCATCCAATGTGCCCAAACTGTTGTACAAAAATGTGCGTGTGCAGGTGTCATGCTGAATATCTCCTTGCCTTCTGGGAGCCTGGAATTTTGGTACAACACTAGGTAAAGGATGCGTATGTGACTATCTCCCAGCGAAAACCTGAGGGACTTAGTCTCCAATGAGATTCCCTGGACTGAAACATTTTCCACAGGGATGCATTTTTGTTGCTGGGGAAGAGTAAGCTCTGCAAGATCCCTCCGGGGAAAGCATTCAGGAAACCGGCATGTGAATTTGGATTCCTGCAGATGCCACCTGTGTCTTTTTCTCTTATGATCTGGCTTCATACTCTCACTACAGGGCTGTCTTCAATCCAACTGTGAGTGCAACTATATGCTGAGTCTCACGAGTCCTTCCAGTACACCTCCAGACAAAGGGGTGGCCCTGAGGACCTCTAACATACCCAGAAAAGTGGGCACTAGACCTAATGTAAACACTTGTTTGTTTTCGTTTTTATTTTAGGTTCAGGGGTACGCACGCAGGTTTGTTATACAGACAAACTGTGTGTCATGGGGGTTTGGTGTACAGGTTATTTTGTCACCCAGGTGAAAAGCATAGTAAACAATAGGTAGTTTATCCTTTTTTTTTTTTGGAGACAGGGTCCCTTTCTGTCACTCAGGCTGCAGTATAGTGGTGTGATGATGGCTCACTGCAGCCTCGACCTCCTGGTCTCAAGTGATCCTCCCACCTCAGCCTCCCATGTAGCTGGGACCACAGGTGTGCACTACTACACAGGGCTAATTTTTTTGTATTTTTTGTAGAGACAGTTTCAACAGGTTGTCCAGGCTCTAACAGGTGGATTTTTCATCCTCACCCTTCTGCCTTCCCCCAGCCCTCAAGCAGACCCCCCATGTCTGTTGTTCCTTTTTTGTGTCCATATGTACTCAATGTTTAGCTCCCATTGATAAGTAAGAACGTGGTAATTTTCTGTTCCGATGTTAGTTCACTTAGGATAATAACCTCCGGCTCCATCCACGTTGCCACAAAGGACATGATCATGTTCTTTTTAGAACCCCATGGTGTATATGTACCACAATTTCTCCAGCTGGTCTACCACTCACGGGCATTTAGATTGATTCCACAGAAAGACTCCTATTTGGAGGACCCTCTTAGAGGCCCATTTCGTCAAGTAGCCACGTGGCCCACTCTTTTAGTTATCATGGAAATTGGAAGATTAATCGATGTCTAGCAGAACTAGAACTGTTATGCCCCAGTGTGCATGAGCTATGACTATTAGCCATTAGTTTAGCCATTTTCTGGCTAACATTCATCAGTCAAAACATTTACTTAGGTGGGATCTTAGTGTTTGCCATTCCAAAGATGCAGGAACTGAGATTTGTGCAAACGCTTCCCTATTGTTTATCACTAACTAAATGCAGCATTTGTGCTTCTGAATGTTTTGAATTTGGGAGACATTCCTAATAAATCGAATGAGATAATGAGGTTGCACCATGAAGACATAACCTGAAGGACAGGGGTACCTTCTTAATCTGCCCTCCAATCAATTTCTTTCCTCTTCCTCATTCAGGCAGAAGGCTGAATATCAGAGTTTTTCAAAACAATGTAAGGTGACTATCTTTCATTACTTAAGTAGAACATTTTGGTACAGGCTCATACCTTCCATGGCCAAACTCAGCAATGATTCATTTATGTATTTATTTAGTGTGTGTGTGTGTGTGAGAGAGAGAGAGAGAGAGAGAGAGAGAGAGAGAGAGAGAGAGAGAGAGAGAGAGACGGAGTCTCACAATGTCATCTGGACTGGAGTACAATGGCCCAATCCCAGCTCACTGCAACCTCTGCCTCCCGTGTTCAAGCAATTCTCCTGCCTCAGCCTCCCGAGTAGCTGGAATTTCAGGCACCCGCCACACGGTCAGGTAGTTTTTTGTATTTTTACTAGAGATGAGGTTCCGCTATGTTGGCCAGGCTGGTCTCAAACTCCTGACCTCGTGATCCACACCCCTTGGCCTACCCAAAGTTCTGAGATTACAGATGTGAGTCACCATGCCCAGCCAGGAATGTTTATTTTAATAGGAGGTTTCCTTGGTGGCTGGCCCCAGGTGGGGAAAGGAACACAGCATCACTGACAGAATAAAGCATGAGTATAAGGTGAGGGCCATCTTTACCTCCTCTCCTCTCAGTTCCTGCATGGAAGCATGGGGAAAAAGTCAACACTAAAAGACCACAAAGGCTGACTCTGAAGAAATGTTCTAGACTTCAACGTTTCAGGGATTATGCTGCAGCTCTTGGTTTCCCCATGGTTCTAGGTTTCTTATCTGAGAGGTTCCCAAAAGTTGTGAAAGTGTATACACTTTTGAGTGTGTGTATATATAACATTCAATTTTCTGGAAACAGAACCCAAAGCTCTCATCACATTTTTAAAGTGGGTCTCAATGTACTAAAGCTTCAGAACTAGATACAGGAAGAGGTTGTGACGTGGAGGAGTGAACTGTAAAATGCTACCCGACCCAATAAACAGCAGACCAGAGGATCAGCCAGCCAGGAGATGTGGAAGATTGCAAGGTACAGCAGAATAGAGACCAGAATCTCAGAAAACACGATCTAGTAAATGAAATTACGTGGGAGTGCAGAAAAAAGCTACTTCTGGTTTAAACTGTGGGCTGAGCAGAGAAAACTGAAAAATAAAGTTAAACAAGTTTTAGCCATAAAATTATGGGAGTCAACCAACAGGCTCAGGTTTATATGGCTTCAAAGGACCATTATCCACCTAAAACTCTATTGACCAGACACACGCTCAATCTGTTTTCCTAAGGACTGGGCCTAAGAAGCAGCCAGCCTCAGGGACAGGCAGGAGACACCTGAAGTGAAGGAAATAAAAACTACACGGAGTTAAACTCACTGAGTGAACTATGTATCTGTAAATTTATTGAACTGCGGGTACCTTGCACTCTGTATTTTCTCACATTGCTAGAAAGACAATTTGGTTGTCTTTCTAGCAAGAGACAAAACTTTGCCAAGTTGGCCTAAGTAAAAGGGGATTTATTAAAGGGAATCAGCAGGATGTGGAAAGAGCTGGGACTCAAGACAGCTTTGGAGTCGTAATGCGAGGCCATCAAGAGTCAAGGTAGCAAGTCTCCACTTCTCACCTCCCCATCTCCCTCCTGAGGAGCTGCCAGGGCCTCTCCCCCTCACCGCCTTTCTCTGTTCTGCCTACACCTGACCCAGCACAGAGGTCTTCAGCCTCAAAGCCCAGAGACAATCTCATAGTAACTGACTGAGTCTCCCCACACCCTAATTCCCAGTTTCTAGCAGAGAGACTCTGTCTCAGCTCAGATCGCAGTCTGACAATTCCTGTGCTTAGCTCCATGTCAGCAGTAGACTCAGACAAGACAGGCACCAGGCCCCACTCACACGGCAGAAGGGGTTCCTCTCCACTGTGAGCAGTTCTCAGTGTGGCTGCACTGCCACCTGAAGGAAACACTTGTACCAAATGACTAGGGGGCAGTAGAGACTGAGGAGGGAACCAGAGAAAGGTAAAAAGAGGAAGTGGCTATAAGTTCAGAGTCCAGAAAAATACCCTTCTCCCAATCCTGCTGATCTAGAAATAGCAAGAAATCATTCTAGAAAAAAATGTTTTAAACTTATTTGCAAGTATCCTAGTCTGATGTAAATGGCTGATTACTATAGAAGCTTCAACAGTATACGTATTAATATAAATGTTATCATTGTTAATTACACCAATTTTGCTAAAAGCATGCAGCTTATTCTCAACACGTTTGTTTTACAGTTTAGAAAACTTCATTGTTCATATATTATTATGTGATGCCGCATGTATATCTTTTCCCACCTAGACTATCTGGTGTCATGTCAGATTTCTGAAGATATATTTGAGATGTCAAAATACTCTGTTTTCAAAGATTTAGCTCAATCCACAATAATTCCGTATCTGCTGTTTCTGAGGATCAGTGTAGCCTATTAGACAGTGACAATGAAGACAAAAGCCTTTTACTTAAAGCCATTTTGAATGGAAGGAACAGCAGCAGAGTTGAGGGCTTAAGAATTCCACCTCCAAAGCCGGGCAGCCTGGGTCTGAATCCCCACTTACCAGCTGTGTGAATTGGGGAAAATTCACCTAAACCTCAGTTTCCTCATTTGTAAAATCGGATGAAAGTAATGTCTGCCTCTCAGAGTTGTTGAACAGGATCTGAATCATGAGGTATTTACAGAATATAAGCACTTAGTACATGCAAGGCATACTCTTACTCTATATTAATTACATTGATGGTGATGAAGACGGGGAGGAGGAGGAGGGTAACCAGAGAGGCCTGACACTGTCTGAAGATCCTAGAGAGACTGTCTCACCTGTGGGGTGTACATCGCCCTGGAGACAGCACACTAAAAGCAACATGAAGGGAGGGAAGGTGACCAGGGGACAGAAGTTTGCTTTTCTGTCATTACCCTCCAGTTGGTAAAAATCAGTTAACCCTTGATTTTCCCAAAAGAGCAAACAAATAATTGCAGTCATTTACTATTAAATGTGTATATTTTTATATTCTTTACCAGACAATAGTGGAGGGGCTAAGGGGCAGGCTTTGGAAACAGAGTGGGTTCAAGTCCCAGTTCGTCATTTTTAGTTCTATGACGTCAAGCGAGTTAATGACCCTCCATGAACTTCATGTGTCTCATCTGGAAAGAGCAGTGAGAGGCATGGAGTAGCTCACTTCATCCCTGTAACCACTCCATCAAGGAGGTATTTCCATTTTTCTTATTTCATAGATGAGGAAACTGATAATGAGGTTAAACAGGTCACTGAAGTTCCTCAAAAGCCACATGACATTTTTTTCCAAGATGGCAGATGAGAGGCTTTCTGCATACCTCAGCCACTTAGAAACAGCAAAATAGTACCTAAAGATAAACTCTGTGAGCTTTAATTCAAAAAGGAAAATGGAAATCCACTTCAATAGCAAAGGACACCCCAGATTCCAGGGAGGAGAAGGTGGGCAAACAGCCTCCATAATGGCATCTGGCTGGTAAAAGTGAGTGAAGTCTCAACATGTAAGAGGCATCCCTTACTGCAAGGGATCCGTGCAATGCAGGGAGAGGGAGAGCCCTACGTTTCTCTTGAGCCTTTGAGCTAACTTGGAGAGAAGCTTACAGATGCTGAGACAGAAAGACACTGAGAAAAGCTGCAGGTATTTTCCCAGACCCAGGAACGACAGGAGGATGCCATTTTTAATCCAGGCTCATACAAGTCAGTCATTCCTCAGCAATTTGGCAGTGAGGTTATGCAGACGTTTTAGTCTTGGGTCAAACACTGGAGCATTTGCTCTGGAGCAAGGAAAAGCCTCGAGAGCCCAAACTGAGCAGCAAATAGAGAAAGCAACCCAATAGTAGGTACTAGAATTGTCTTCTCCCCCATCACAGGTCCGAAGCAGAGGAGCATCACCATAGCCATGGTTTGTCTGGGCAATGAGGCTTACAGACAGGGCCAGTTTGCTGACCTGGAACTGGTTTGCATGTGTCTCTGCTGTGTGCCCAGCCTGCTCTCCTGAGGTTATGGCGCAGTGGGGCCTTCCACATTCCACCCCCAGACAGATTTCCATGCATTCAGAGCATGTCCTTACCTGGATCAGTAGCCTGAGCCACCCATCTTTCCTGTGCAGAGACCGTGGTGCAGTGAGGCCCTCTCTTCCCCACACCCGTGAGTATCTCCAGGCATTCAGAGTACCCACTTGCCTGGATCTGCAGCCAGAGCCACCCTTCCCTTCTTGTATAGAGAGTGTGGTGCAACAGAGCCCTCTCTGCTCCATACCCAGGCAGATCTCTTGGCACCTGGAGGACCCACTCTCCTGGATGAGAAGATTAGGTAGCCCTACTGCCTCATGCAGAGAACTTGGGGCCAGGTGAGTTTCCCAGCTCCACATCTAGGTACACCTCCATGTGCCTGGTAGCCACTCACTGAACCAGCCCCTCAGAGCTGGTCCTCGGACCTGCCACTGGGGGACTGTAGGTGGGCCTGCCTGGTTTGGCCTGCCCATCTTGATGCCCTCCACCAAGTTGGAGTAGGGAGCTCAGACCACTGTACACTCCACAGTTCAGCCCTGAGACAACAAAGAGCCTCCAGAGCAAACAAGGATCAAGTATATACTCAACTGTATTGGCCACAGCTGACTCTTACCCCTAAAAGCCATGTCTTGGCCTAGAAGTTCAATGGCATAACACAGTAAGAAATCTACTGACGTAAGCAAACAGCACTCAGGAACCAGGTAAGTTTCCTGAGACCACTGCCTCCTGGTCCTACAGGAGGCAGTGAGTCTGCTCACAATCCACCACAAAAAGGCTATCTATAATCAAGGAACTCAAACAGACACCTTGCCAGTGAAAACAGCCAGATCTGGAGACCCAAATCTTGGTGTGATCCTCCCATAAGGGAGGTGGGAGCACAGCCTCCAAGGCCCTCTTGGGTCAAAGGAAACACAGGCATGGCATTAGTTGCTAAAGGTGGCACCACCACAGCCCTGGAACTAACATGGAGAGGGTATCATCCCATACTCCCTGCCCCTCTCCTCACTGTGCTGTGGGGGACTTGGCAGTGCCTCCTCCCATTGTGGTCTGGAGAGTTTGGGCTGAAAGAAACTGACTCCTGGGCTTCTCCAGTGGCTCCACCTGCTGAAGGCACATGTGCAGTTGGGGAGGGTGTTTTTCATGCTTCTCTGTTGCCTCCCTCTGCCCATTCCCCCCGCAGATATTACTCTTAAGTGCCATCTACTGACTGCAGCCTAAACACCACCACCAAACATAATTACATCCCTACAAGCAACATCTGAGAAAGTCACTGTAGGAACCTATCTGCAACCAAGAAACTCGTAAACAGCCATGGAACTCTGAAAATACCCAGAAACAAAGCCAAACAATCATACACAACATATTCCGCAGTAAGAGGACCGAGGGCAATAATAAAAAAATCAAGAACTCTCATCTAAACAACAGCAAAATCAGAATAAAGAAAACATCAGTTCTTTCAAATGAGAAGAAACCAGCATAAGAACTCCAGCAGTAGAAAAAGCCAGACTAGATCCTAACCAGAATGAAATGTCTGAAATGACATACAAAGAATCCACAATCTGGGTAGCAAAAAAATGTAGCACAATCAAAGAGAATGTTGAAATCTAAGACAAGAAACAACAGAAAAATGATTCAAAATTAAAAAGATGACGTAACTATGTTAAGAAGGAACCAAACAGAACTTCTAGAATTGAAAAATTCACTGCAGGAATTTCAAAATACAGTTGGAAGCCTTAATGGCAGATGAGACCATGCAGAAGAAATAATTTCAGAACTCAAAAACCAGTCCTTTGAATTAACCCAGATAAAAATTAAAAAAAAAAAAAAAAGAATTTAAAAAAATGAACAAAGGAGCCATGCATGGTGGCTCGTGCCTATAATCCCAGCACTTTAGGAGATCGAGGAGCCCAGGAGTTCAAGATGAGCCTGGGCAACACTGTAAGACCCTGTCTTTACAAAAAATTTAAAAAATTAGCAGGGCATGGTCGTGCACACCTGTAGTCCAGCTACTATGGAGGCTGAGGCAGGAGAATCACCTGAACCCATGAGGTCGAGGCTGCAATGAGCTGTGATTACACCTCTGTACTCCAGCCTAGGCAACAGAGTGAGACCCTGTCTCAAAAAAAAAAAGTATTTGAGAAACATGAGATTATGTAAAACAACCAGATATATGCCTTATTGGCATTCCTGAGAGAAGAGAAGAGAAAATAAGCAACTTGGAAAGCATATTTGGGGATAAAATCCAGGAAAATTTCCCCAATCTTGCTAGAGAGGTTAAAATGCAGATATAAGAAATCCAGGCTGGGTATGGTGGCTCACACCTGTAATCCCAACACTTTGGGACACTGAGGTGGGAGGACTGCTTGAGCCAAGGAGTTCAAGACCAGCCTGGGCAACACAGGGAGACCCCATCTTGACATGAAAATTAAAAAAAAAAAAATAGCTGCATGTGATAGCACATGCCTGTACTCCCAGCTTCAGTCTCAGGAGGGTGAGATGGCAGAACTGTCTGAGCTTGGGAAGAGGTCAAGGCTGCAGTGAGCCATGACTGCACCACTGTACTCCAGCCTGAGCAACAGAGTGAGACCCTGTCTCAAAAAGAAAAAAAAAAAAAAAAGAAAAGAAACCCAGAGAACTCCTGTGAGATACTATACAAGAGACCATGTCCAAGGCACACAGTTATCAGATTTTCCAAGATCAATGCAAAAGAAATATTCTTACAGGCAGCTGCAGAGGCAGCTACACAACAAAGTCACGTTACCTCTCAAAAGAAACCCACCAGACTGACAGCACACTTCACAGAAGAAACTTTATAAACCAGAAAAGATTGGGGGCTGAAGCAAAAGGATCACTTGGGCCTGGGAGGTCAAAACTGTAGTGACCCATACTCATACCACTGGACTTTCAGCATGGGTGATGGAGCAAAACCCGTCTTAAAAAAAAGATTAAAAATAAAAGACATAGAGTGGCAAACTGAATTTTAATACCAAGACCCATCCTTCTGCTGTTTGTAAGAGACTCATCTCACATGTAATCACACCCCTAGGCTCAAAGTAAAGGGATGGAGGAAAATCTATCACACAAATGGAAAACAAAAAAGGGCAGAGGTCCCTACTCTTATGTCAGAAAAAAGAGTTTAAACCAACAACAGTAAAGCAAATAATAGCATTACATAATGGCAAAGGGTTAAATTCAACAAGAAGATTTAACTATCTAAATATATTTCCACTCAAAACTGGTGCATCCAGATTTATAAAACAATTACTTCTAGACCTAAGAAAATACTTTGACAATCACATAATAATAGGAAGAAACCTCAACACCTCACTGTGGCAGTGGACACATCACAGAGGCAGAAAATAAACAAAGAAATTCTGAACTTAAATTCAACATGTGACCAACTGAAACTAAAAGACATTTACAGAATAACCAACAACCCCAAAACAGTCATTCTCCTCATCCGCACATGTAACATTCTCAAAGACTGAACACATGCTCAATCAGAAAGCAAGTCTCAATATATTTTTTAAAAATTGAAATCATACCAAGCATCTTCTCAGACCACAATGGAATAAAAATAGAAATTAATACCAAGAACAACTCTAAAAACACACAAATACATGGGAACTAAACAACTTACTTCCGAATGACTTCTGGGTAAACAACAAAATTAGGGCAGAAATAAAAAATTTATTTGAAACAAACAAAAACAGAGACATACCATGCCAAAATCTCTGAGATATGCAAAAGCAACGTTAAGAGGAAAGTTTACAGCACAAAACACCTACATCAAGTAGAAAGATCTCAAATTAACAACTTAACCTTGTCCCTAAAGAAGCCAGAAAAGCAAGAAACCCAAAGTTAGCAAAAGAAAAGAAATAACTAAAATCAGAGCAGAACTAAATAAAACTGAGACCCAAATAACCATACTAAAGTTCAATGAAATGAAAACCTGGTTCTCCAAAAAAATAAATAAGATTGATAGGCTGCTAGATTAACAACAGAAAAGGAGAGAAGATCCAAATAAGCACAATCAGAAATAACAAAGGTGACATAACAACCAATCCACAGAAATAGAAAAGATCCCCAGATACTACAATGAACATCTCTATGCACACAGATTAGAAAATCTAGAAGAAGTAGATAAATTCCTGGAAATACACAACCACACAACTTCCCAAAATTGAATCAAGAAGAAAGAGAAATCCTAAACACAACAATAATGAGTAATGAAATTGAATCAATTTTAAAAACTGACCAACCAAGAAAAGCCCTGGACCAGATGGATTCACAGCCAAATTATACCAGGCATACAAAAAAGATATGGTACCAATCCTACTCAAACTATTCCAGAAAATAGAGGAGGAGGGATGCCTCCCAAAACCTGTCTTTGAAGCCAGTCCTGACACTAAAAGCTGATAAAGACAAAACAACAAAAAACTGCATGCCAATATCTCCCATGAACACAGATGCAAAAATCCTCAACAAAGTACTAGTTAACCAAATCCAGCAGCATATCAGAAGTTAATTTGCTATATTCCTGGGATGTAAGAGTGGTTCATCATGCCCAAATCAATGTGATTTACCACATAAACATAATTAAAAACAAAAACTATATGCTCATCTCAACAGACAGGGAAAAAGCATTTGATAAAATCCAACACAACATTTATGATTTAAAAAAAAAACAACAAACTAGGCTTTGAAAGAAGATACTTCAAAATAATAAAAGCCATTTATGACAAACCCACAGCCAGCATCATACTGAATGAGTAAAAGCTGGAAGCATTCTCCTTAAGAACTGGAACAAGACAAGGATGTCCACTTTCACCATTCCTATTCAACATAGTACCAGAAGTCCTAGCCAGAGCAATTAGGCAAGAGAAAGAAAGAAAGGCATTCCAAACAGGAGAAGATGAAGTGGAATTATCTCTCTCCACTGACAATATGATTCTCTACTTGGAAAACCCTAAAGATGCTGCGAAAAGACTACTAGACCTGATTAACAACTTCAGCAGAGTCTCAGGATACAAAATCAACATACAAAAATCAGCAACATTTCTTTACATCAATAACGTGAGATGCAAATCAAGAATGCAATCCCATTGACAACAGCTACACACCCAAAAACCTAGGAATATACTTAACCAAGTGAATGACGTCCATGAGAAGAACAATAAAACATTGCTGAAAGATACTACAGACAACACAAATAAATGGAAAAGCATTCCATGCACATGGGATGGAAGAATCAGTATCACGAAAAATCTCCATTCTGCCCAAAGCAACCCACAGATTCAACACTATTTCTATCAAATTGCCAATGTCATTTTTCAGAGAATTATAAAACACTTTTCTAAAATTTATATGGAATGGAAAAAAAAGTCTCAATAGTCAAGGAAATCCTAAGCAAAAAGAAGAAAGCCGGCATCACACAATGCTACAAGGCTACAGTAACCAAAACACCATAGTATGGGCAAAAAAATAGACATACAGACCAACGGAACAGAATAGAGACCCCTGAAATAAAGTCGTACACCTTCAACCAACTCATCTTTGATACAGCTGACAAAAAATAAACAAGAGGGAAAGGACTTCCTATTCAATAAATGATACCAAGAAAATTGGCTAACTATATGTGGCAGAATGAAACTAGACCCCTACTTCTCACCATAAACAATAAATTAACTCAAGATGAGTCAAGACTTAAATGTAAGACCTCAAACTATAAAAATTCTAGGAAAAAATCTAGGAAATATTCTTCTAGACAGTCACCTAGGCAAAAAATTTATGAAGACCCCAAAAGCAAATGCAGCAAAATCAACAACAGACAAATGGGACTTAATTAATCTGAAGGGCTTCTGCATAGCAAAAGAAGCTCTCAACAGAGGAAACAGACAATCTACAAAACAGGAGAAAATATCTGCAAACTATGCATCTGAAAAGGACTAATTTCCAGAATCTATAACGAACTTAAATAAAGAAAAAAAAGCCAAATTGAAAAGCGAGCAATAGACATGAACAGACACATCTCAAAAGAAGACATACAAATGGCCAAAAAACATATGAGAAAAATGTTCAACATCATTAATCTTCAGAGAAATGCAAATCAAAACCACAATGAGATACCATCTGTATTAGTCCATTCTCATACTGCTATAAAGAACTACCTAAGACTGGGTAATTTGTGAAGAAAAGAGGCTTAAATGACTCACAGTTCCACAGGCTATACATGAAGCATGGAGGAGAGGCCTCAGGAAACTTACAATCATGGTGGATGGCAAAGGAAAAGCAAGCATGTCTCACTGTGGTGCAGCAGAAGAGAATGAACAAACAAGGGGGGAAGTGCCACACACTTTTAAACCATCAGATCTCATAAAACCTCACTACCACAAGAACAGCATAGGGAAAATCCACCTCCATCCAATCACTTCCCACCAAGTCCCTCCCTCAACAATGGGAATTATAATTCAACGTGAGATTTGAGTGGGGACAGAGCCAAACCATATCACCATCTCACACCAGTCAGAATGGGGATTATTAAAAAGTCAAAAAAGTAAAATGCTGGTGAGGTTATGGGAAAAAAGTGAATGCTTATACACTGTTGATGGGAATGCAAACTAGCTCAGCCCCTGTGAAAAGCAGTTGGACATTTCTCAAAGAACTAAAAACAGAACTACCATTTGACCCAGCAATCCCATTACTAGGTATATATCCAAAAAAACTAAATGAATAAATTCCACCAAAAAGACACATGCAGTACTTTTATGTTCACTGCAGCACTATTCACAATAGCAAAGACATGGAATCAATCAAGTGCCCATCAATGGTGGACTGGATAAAGAAAATGTGGTACATAAACATCATGGAATACTATGCAGCCATAAATTAAAAAAAAAAAATCACGTCCTTTGCAGCAACATGTATGCAGCTTGAAGTTGTTATCCTAAGTGAACTAACACAGAAACAGAAAACCAAATACTACAAGGTTACTTGTAAGTGGAAGCTAAATCCTGGGTTTACACAGGAATAAAGATGAAAGTAATAGATATTGGGGACTCCAAAAGGAAAGAGGGGGAGAGAGAGAGAGAGCAAAGAGAAAGGGTGGACAAACTTCCTACTGAGTATTATGTTCACTATCTGGGTGATAGGATCGAAACTCCAACTTTGATGCCACACAATATATCCCTGTAACAGATCGGTACATGTACCCCCAAATCTAAAATAAAAATCGAAAAAAAAAAAGTCGCACAATTTGGCGGAGCTGAGATTTCAACTCAAGGAATTCCACTTTAAAGCCCACTATGCCACATTAAAATATACTGTCTATGGAATGTTTCGATTAAATATCATATAAGGAGCCCAGCCTATGCCTGGCACATAAGCATCTTTTCATCAATGTTAGCTACTTTAATTATTATTGCTCTCAATTTTATCTTGAGAGATAGAAAAGAGCTCTGAAAGCTTCACTTTACAAGAAAAAAAAATAGTGAGCACTAGCTCAAGGTAAAAAATCAAGCCCGTATATATCCCATATTACCCTCTTCTCAAGAAAAGGCATCTGATGGTGCCTTCCCTGGCACCCACCTACACATACACTACCACGCTCGCCCTCTTATTCTTTGCTTCCTATCTTCCCTTCCAAGTACTCTTGGTGTTCCTGGGAATATAAACAACCTAAAAATGCAACAAAGAAAAGGGTCCTATTCTTCATCATCATTTTTGATTCTGCAAATACTGACTGAATGCCATATTCTAAGCACTGTGCTAGGCTGCAAGGAGCTGTTTTTGCAGCTCCGCATCTCCAGACCCTTGGGCAGAGAATGTCAGAGTGGGCAGGAACTCGAAGGCCCACTTTGTTCCACCTCAATCTCATCTCTAGCACGAACACGTTCTTATTATTATAAATATTATGAAGGTCTTTCTTTTACTGAATCAAAAACTCACCTCCTGGCAAGTACTGCTCACTTGTACTCAGTATGCTTTCTTAGACAACAAAGAATAAATCTACGCACCCTTTATACTGAAGCCCTTCAATTTTGTGAAGACCGCCCAGTGCTTTGTCTATACTGGGCACTAAAATGATGCAGAATGACTCTCTCCTAAATTTGCTCTCATCAAACCACTCTGGTCCCAAGGGAAAATACAATCCACCATTAAAGCATGAAGCAGAAGCTTCCTATGCCACAGCCAGAGAAAAACAGAATAAGGAAGACAATGTCATTTTTATTTTCCTTCCCTCCTTAAAGGAAAGAGAAAGGAAGACAGAAAGTTTCCTGTGCTTTTAAAGTCTCTTTAAACACTCCAGAAAACACAAGGCCCTGCTGAGAAAAAAAAAACAAAAATGCAAAACAGTAAAGTTTCATAGCATCGCCAAAGAAGTCAACATTCATAAAACTGGGGGAGGAAAAAAGTCTGAAAATTTGTCAAATATTCTTGCTATGGGGTTTTAACTTCTACACTAAACAGTCAATACTCAGGCAGACACAAAGCTTTTAGAAACTTTGCAGCTTTATTATTGCTGCTGCTGTTGCTGCTGTTGTTGTTTAAGGCATTTATTTTTCTCTCACATGAAAACTAGTGCTGCCTAGCAACCCAATGTCAGCAAAGCTAAAACAAGAAGAATTTTTGGCTACATGTTTTTTAAAGAGATTTCTTTTTCCCATTAAATGGCAAGCATGCTATAAGACTGGAAGACTCCTTGCACTTGGTGGAAAATGGTTAGCATACTACTCAGTGTCTTTACGTATTAAAGGATGAAAGAGACCAACCTACAGAAGAGGGCCAGGATGTATATTGTGTTTGTAGCTACAGGAACAGAACAGTGGATGCTCCTTATCAAAAACAGTCCACATGTGGCTGTTACTGGGACAGCAGCAACTTGAGACTGAATGATCCAATTCCACCAAGGAACCTAGGAGCACAAATGCATTCTATCGATTTTGGCAAAAATAGGTAGATGCAGGTCAGAAAGTGGGTTGCAGGGTTAACAACTTAACCAATGCAGTGTGATACTCCTCTACATGTGCATGTAATTTAATATTTTGGTGATTACACTGGACACTGCTACGGTCTGACTGTGCCCCACAAAGCTCATATGTTGAAAATATAATCCTTAATATAACAGTGTTGGGAGATGTGTGCTTTAAGAGAGCATTAGGTCATGGGAGCTCTGCCCTCACAAATGGATTCGTGTTCTTATCTCAGGCGTACGTCTGTTATCAAGAGAGTGGGTCCCTTAGAAAAGCAAGTTTGGCCCTCACTTGTGTGCACATGCACTCTCTCTGTCACTCTCTTTTTGCACATGCTGTCTTGTCCTTCTGCCTTCTGCCATGAGATGATGCATCAAGAAGGCCCTTGGCAGATGCAACTCATCAACCTTAGGCTTTCCAGCTCACAGAACTGTAAGAAATAAAGTCTCTGTTCCTTAAAAATTACTCAGTCTCAAGTATTGTTATAGCAACACACTACAGACTAAGATACCTGATGGGAAACACATATGCCCTTCTCCCTACTGCTTTGTCTGGGTTCCTCTGTGACCAGAGAACACAGGCTACTCGAGGACTTTGCAGCACATGTTGCAAACAGGGCTAAATCAAAGTGCCATGAAGACACCTCTGAACAGTACAAGGCCATCGGCCATTTTGACAAAGCAAGACCACCACAATGCCCTCCACTGTCACACCAAAAAAAATATGACACATTCTACCAAGAGTCCCTATGACAAAGGCTAAAATTCTTATTACAAAGTTATAAAGAATCCTTGTCATGGAAATGTTTAAGGTCCATGAAATGTAATTGTCCCTTGGCACAAAGTCATTCACAGAAACTGTAAGACATAAAGGCTATGATGTGGTTTGGCTGCGTCCCCACCCAAATCTCATCCTGAATTGTAGCTTCCATAATTCCCATGTGTTGTGGGAGGGACCTGGTGGGAGACAATTAATTCATGGGGGTGAGTCTTTCCAGTGCTATTCTCAGGA
Organism: Plecturocebus donacophilus; assembly: GCA_004027715.1. NCBI lineage: Eukaryota > Metazoa > Chordata > Mammalia > Primates > Pitheciidae > Plecturocebus > Plecturocebus donacophilus. Next base: position 3,045 of record PVKP010009148.1, on the reverse strand, counting down.
TAGTAAGTCTCATGAGATCCGATGGTTTTATAAAGAAGAGTTTCCCTGCACAGGTTCTCTTCTCTTGTCTGCCACCATGTGAGCTGTGTCTTTCACCTTCTGCCACGATTGTGAGGCCTCCCCAGCCAGGTGGAACTGTGAGCCCATTAAACTTCTTTCATTTGTAAATTTCCCAGTCTTGGGTATGTCTTTATCAGCAGTGTGAAAACAGACTAATACAGGCTAATATTAGAAAAATGTCCTGATCATCAGGAAATCAATGAAACATCAGGGCACACTGAAGTACCACACAAAGCTAAGGTCAACCAAAGCACCATATTTTACATATCTCATTGAGAATCCAATTCAAACCCTCAATAAGTTCAATCTAATCTGAATTATATTATTACATAAAGTAATTCTGAGAGTAACATTATATTCCTTTCTAAATTGCTATTTTTTCAGTATTGACAAGACACATATTAAAAGAAAACCACCCTGATTAATATTGTCTTTGATGATTTTCATAAGAGCTCTTCAGAATCTTCAAGGGCAGCGCCCTTGGAAAGTGGGAGGAGAAGAGGAGGGAGACTAATTATAAATGTAAGTTTTTATGACATTAAAATGTACACAATGTAAGAATGAGGTATATGAAAGGTTCTCAACATCTAATCATGAGAGAAATGCAAAGGAAAACTACAAGGAGGTATCATCTCACCCTAGTTAAAATGGCTTTTATCCAAAAGTCAGGCAGTAACAAATACTATACTAGCAAGGATGTGGAGAGAAGAGAACCCCTGTACACCCTTGGTGGAAATGTATCACTATAGAAAATAGTTTGGAGGTTTCTCAAAAAACTAAAAATAGAGCTACCATATGATCCAGCAATCCCACTGCTAGGTGTATACCCAAAAGAAAGAAAATCAGCATATCAAAGAGATGTCTGCACTCCCATGTTAACTGCAGCTCTATTCACAATAGTTGAGATTTGGAAGCAACCTAAGTGTCCATCAATAGACATATGGATAAAGAAAATGTGGTACACAATGGAGTACTATTCAGCCATAAAAAAAGAATGAGATCCTGTTGTTTACAACAGAATGGATGGAACTGAAGGTAAGTATGTTAAGTGAAATAAGCCAGGCATAGAAAGACAAAGTTTACATGTTCTCCCTTATTTATGGGAGCAAAAAACAAACAATTTAACTTATGAAGACAGAGAATAGAAGGACAGTTACCAGAGGCTGGGGAGGGTAGTGAGCAGTGGCAGTGGTGGGGGGGGGGAGTGGGGATGGTTAATGGGCATAAAAATATAGTTTGTTAGAATGAATAAAATTCAGTGTTTGATAACACAACAGATGACTGAAGTCAACAATTTCTTATACATTTAAAAATAACTAAGAGAGTATAACTGGATTATACTCGTAACACAAAGGATAAACGCTTGAGGTGATGGAGACTCCATGTCCCCTGATGTGATTGTTACACATTGTACTCCTGTATCAAAATATCTCATGTACCCCATAAATGTATACACATACTATGTATCTACAAAAATTACAAATCAATAATAGACTCAATCTACACAGACTCAGGAACTCCTGAGAGAATTCACTGCCTATTTAACTAAGTTCCTTTAAAGAACTCCCTACTCCAGACATGAGCTAACAGGTCACTAGACTGTGAGAGTGACCAGTGAGCCACGTAAAACTCGGGCAACAGTGGTCCTGCTCTGTCCTTCCCCTCTACGTCTTTGCTGGCTTTTCCTCCCACTTTATTCTTGTCATAGGAAAAAAACAAAAGGAAACTGACACTGGATATCACTCATTCTTGAACACTCACTGACATACACCTTACAAATTGATCTCAACTCTGGCTTTCAACAGCAATGTCACTGTTAAGTCAGGTGTGGTGGATCGCACCTGTAAACACAGCACCTTAGGAGGCCGAGGTGGGTGGGTCACTTGAGGTCAGGAGTTCGAGACCAGCCTGGCCAACATGGTGAAACCCCATCTCTACTAAAAATACAAAATTAGCTGGGCATGGTGGCACACGCCTGTAATCCCAGCTATATGGGAGGCTGAGGCAAGAGAATCACTGGAACCCATGAGGTCGAGGTTGCAGTAAGCCAAGACCACACCTGCACTCCAGCCTGAGCAATAAGAGTAAAATTCCATCTCAAAAAAGAAAAGAAATGTCACTGTTGAAAGAGCTCACTAATACATCCATCTCATGAGGCATATCTGGCATCCTTAACAATGCCCCTAGACAACTCTGACAATAGCACCGACCTGATGCTGCCTGGGTTTCTTCTGACTCCTCTATTTGCCTTAACAGGAAAATCTTGGTATTTCTCAAGGATACTGCTGTCTTCTCCTAATGATGAAAAGCAAAGGCTTAGGGGTCGATCTCGGTTCAAACCCAAGCACTGCCATATTTACTAGCTGTGTGTTCATGAGCAAGTTAAGCTCTCATCCCTCACTTCTCTCATATGTATAAAAAGATAACATACATACTAATAATTTTACACCCATATAGGGATACTATTACATATATTTATGCAATAGAAATTTTATGTTTTAACACACATTCTTTAAGTGTATGGATACACAAAGAAGCATCCACATGCACTGGAATTACATTAATACCCTTTATAGTAAACCAAAAGCATGTAACATCATGCGCATCCAATAAACATTTTACTATGCCAATCTCATGTCTTCAACTATACCTTATACTTTCTACCCCTAAATTCACTCCTAAGTTTGAGCAGCAAATCTTGAATGGACTTATCTTGAAAGACAACTACAATTCACCACATGACAAACTCAACTCACCTTATTCCTGCCCCAAACTCTTTTGTTTCTTCCTTTTATCAGTGACACTCATATTGTCCCAGGATTGAATCTGTATCACATCTTCTTCTGAGACCCCTTACAAACCCAGTCCTTGGGTTTTGCCTATTCCACCTGACCAAATGATGCTGTCCACCCTGGAACTCCCCATTCTCACTCCCATGCCCTTCAACTATGCCAAATAACCTCTCTCCTAGCCTTTTATTCCTCT
>PVKP010009147.1:52413-69718 GCA_004027715.1 Plecturocebus donacophilus | reverse complement strand
GGGGGAGGGGAGGGGAAAGGGGAAAGGGAAGGAAAGGGAAGGTCTATACACTGAAACTGGAAAATATGGAAATAGAAAATCTTCTGAGCTTGGATTGGCAGAGTTTTTTATTTTTATTTTGAGATAGGGTCTTGCTCTGTTGCCAAGGTTGGAATGCAATGGCATGATCACTGCTCACTGTAGCCTTGACCTCCTGGGCTTAAGCAATCCTCCCATCTCAGCCTCCTAAGTAGCTAGAACTACAGGCATATACCGTCATGCCTGGCTAACTTTACATTTTGTAGAGAAGTGGTCTCACTATGCTGTCCAGGCTGATCTCAAACTCCTGAACTCAAGTGATCTTTCTGTCTCAGTCTCCCAAAGTGCTGGGATTACTGCACCCAGCCTGGCAAAGTGTAAGCTACTGCACCCAGCCTGGCAAATAACTTTAAAATATGACACCAGAAAAGCACAAACAATAAATTGGGACTGTATCAAAGTTTAAAACTTTTGCTCTTCAGGCACTTTGGGAGGCTGAGAGGGGTGGATCACCTCAGGTCACGAGTTCAAGACCAGCCTGGCCAACATGGTGAAACCCTGTCTCTACTAAAAATACAAAATTACTACGCCTCCTTGAACCTGGGGGTTCTGGAAAGCCGAGATTGCACCACTGCACTCCAGCCCTGGCTAGAGAGTAAGACTCGGTCTCAAAAAAAAAAATACCTGGCTGGGTGCAGTGGCTCACCCCTGTAATCCCAACACTTTGGGAAGCTGAAGCAGGTGGATCATGAGATCAAGAGATTGAGACCATCCTGGCCAACATGGTGAAACCCCATCTCACTAAAAATACAAAAAATTAGCTGGGTATGGTGGTACACACCTGTAGTCCCAGCTACTAGGGAGGCTGAGATAGAAGAATTGCTCGAACCTGGGAGGTGGAGGCTGCAGTGAGCCGAGATCACACCACTGCACTCCAGTCTGGCAACAGAGTCAAAAAACAAAATAAAACCTTTGCTCTTCAAAGACATAATGAAGACAAGTCAAAGACTTAAAAAGAAATTTTTTTTTGCTAAACATGCACCTAATCAGGATTTATACAATAAGCTCTTACAACTCAATAAACAATCGAATTTTTTTCTTTTTCCAGAGACAGGGTCTTGCTCTCCTCACTGCGCTGGAGTGCAGTGGCGCCATCTTAGCTCACTGCAGCCTCAACCTCATGGATTCAAACAATCCTCCTGCCTCAGACTTGCCAAGTAGCTGGGACCATAGGTGCATGTCACCACACGCAGCTAATTTTTCTTTTTCTTTTCTTTTCTTTTTTTTTAGTAGAGATAGAGTTTCGTCCTGTTACTCAGACTGGTCTAGAATGCCTAAGCTCAAGCAATCTGCCCGCCTGAGCCTCCCAAAGTGCTAGGATTACAGGCATGAGTCACCACACCTGGACAACAATCTAATTTTTTTAAATGAGCAAAAGATTTAAATAGGTACTTCAGCAAAGAAAATATATGAATGGCAGATAAGCACATGAAAAGATACTCAATTAGTCACTAGGAAAATACAAATTAAAACCACAATGAAGTATCATTAGACACCAACTAAAATGGCTAAAATAAAAGATGAACAATACCAAGTTTAATAAGGATGGAAATGCGAGTCCTCATACAACACTGGTGCAAATGTAAAAATGGTACAGCCACTTTGAAAATGGTTTGGCAATTTCTTAAAAAGCTAAACATAGACTTATACAACTCAGCAATTCCACTCTTGGGGATCACCAAAAAGAAATGAAAATAGCCACACAAAGACTTTAACACAAGTGTTCATTGCTAAGAACTAGAAATAACCCAAAAGTCCATCAACTAGTGAATGGATAAACGAAATAGGTTTTACCTATAACAACAAGGATGAATCTCAAAAATTTCACACTATATGAAACATGCCAGACACAAAAGACTACATACTGGATGATTCTACTTATGTGAAATTTCTAGAAAACGCAAAATTGTACAGAAAATATATCAGTGGTTTCCCAGAATCAGGATGCAATGCCTGTAAATGACCACATTTTTGGGGGTGATAAAATGTTCTAAAACTAAATGGTGGTGATGGTTGCATAACTCTATATAATTGCTAAAACTCATCAAGCAGGTCATTTACAATATAAAATATGCTTCAATAAAACGTTTTTAAAAAGAGAGATATCAACACAATGTGTTGGTCATGTGGATCCTATAAACAATATTTTTAAAATTTACTTTTGTTATTGTAAAATGCACATAAAATTTACCATTCTAATCACCTTAAATGTACAGTTCTGTGGTATTAAGTACATTCACAATGTTGTATAGGAAACATTTTTTAATTATAACATGTGTTAACAATGGGAACTGAGCTCTGCATAGATTTTAGTGTTCATAAGAGAAAAATGTAGATCAGTAATAGTATTTTGCTGACGCCTTGGAGAGAGAGTGAAGATTGGGTGCAGCTTCAAGCTGAGCGCCATTCACCATGCCCCCATCGTGGTGGTTCCCCCAGGGGCTGAAGGGCCCAGCCACAGTTCTCGTCCTTGGAGGGTCCCTCCAGGGTCTCTGCAGTTTCCTACCCCCAGGGTCCCTGCTGTTTCCTACCTAGGGGTGCCTGCAGCCATAGCTAAAAACGGGCCAGCGCCCACCCACCTGGGCCGAGGGAATGGTTCTGTTCGTGCTACTCTATTTCCACTCCTCGCCATCTTGGAGCTTCAGGAAGAACCCTAAGGAGCTCGTGATCTCCTGGGTCCTGCGGGCATTATGACCAGGGGGCCAGCCCTGTCCCTCAACCCTGGGGAGCTGGTGCTGCGGGGCAACCTGACTGGTCCACAACGTCTTCAGCTACCGCTGCAAGGGCCCGCAGGGTGACGGCTACGCAGCGCTGCTCGCCTGGCTGTTGACGGCTGGAGCCGGCGCTGGGAGTCCTCCCTACACCTAGAGGCCGCGGCGCTGCCCTGGCGGCCCCAGACCACCAGGGAGAATCCAGCTGGCGTGAAAGCTGGGTACTAGACTGGCTCTACCGCGAGCCTCCCTCGGCCCCGCCATCTCCTCTTACCCCTCGTCCTCCACGCGTGAGCCCAGGACGCCCGAGGACGTGCTCTTCACCCAGGTCCTGCGGCGGCGGCTACTGATGGAGGACCTCCAGCACAGAGGCCGTCATGTAGATCCAGGCTGAGATTGGAGATCGCTGACAGCGGACTGCTCTGGTACCAAGGCCAGCCGGGCCACGCAAGGACCTCACGGCTGGCTGCTGGGCCAGGGCGTTCGTGGGGTAAAGGTGGATAAGCAGCTCACCAAGGGCTCCTGGAGCTCCATGTGAAGGAGGCCAAGCGCAGGCCTGCAGGCTGGGAGAGGAACTACCACCCACCCTCTCCTCTGACCAGGCCTGCGGGGAGGAGCCACCCACTCGCCACAGCTAGTCCTGGCCTGGCTCTGCATTCCTGGGTGGGGCAGGAAGGCTGGATTCTGGGAGAGCTGCTTCCGGTCTGAGCTGCGGGAATCAAGGAGCTCCGGAAATTGCAGGGGAGGCAAAAAAGCCTTGGCCAGTGCCCTCTTGGTGTATCTCTCCAGCTTCCAGAGGGCAAGCCACATCCTGATGCTATGTTCAAGGGCCCTAGAAGACAGGAGTTCGTGTCCTTGCCCCTAACCACTGCTGTGGGTGTCACTGGCCAAAGGTCATGAGGGGAGTGGACCACATGAATGGCCAATTGCCATGACTCCACGAGGAGAGTGAGCCCCCAGGCAGCCTGTGCCATGTTACATTTCCACCCAGGCAGCAGGGTAGGAGGCACAGTGAGTGCCTGCTCCTCTGCTTCATGGGCCGCCCAAGCTCTAAATGCCAAGAAGGGAGACCCTATGGCCCATGACATGCAAGCATCCTGAAGTTTTTACTTTAATTTTTTTCGGAGTTTTTTGCTTGTTGCTTTAAGCATACATGACACTTTGGTCTAATTCCTCCCTTTGTAATGTTTTTTTCTCTTAAGACACTTTTTTTTTTTTTTTTTGGCAATGCCTTTCTCTTTGAAAGCATTAAGAAAAATAGTATTTTGCTTATGTTTTAACAACAAAGAGTCCTTAATGTTTGGCACACTAAAATATTTACCAATAAAACCACCTGATATTTGGCATTTTTTTAAGTTATAAAAGTGTGATCACTCTATTGTGATCACGTTATGAAAATTACGTTAGGAAAATTTTTATTCTTAGAGATGTATACTAAAGTATTAAGAGTACTAGATCATAATGTCTGCAGTAAATTCTCAAATATTTCAGAAGGAACTATATACATATATACATGCCTACATATACACATATATAAAAGAAAAATAGAGAAAGTAACAGTGATTCTAGGTGAAAGACTAAAAGTGAGAATTCAGCAAACACATAAATTAGTACAGGCTAGTTGGAAAGCAATGTGATGACATGTCAAAAATGGAAGAAATTTACAAAAATGAAAATATGCACAGTGCAAGCTCTTTGACCCAACATCCCTTCTAGGAATTTAAGAAAGTCACGCAAGATCGCAAAGAAAGAAAGGGCATTAATTACAACATTTAAAAAAATGGTTTATACTCAAATATTCACCAATAGGTGGTTGGGTAAATAAGTTACTGCAAATGCTTAAAATGAAAAAAATAATATGAAAGGAAGAAACGAGATGATACAGCATTGGTTGTGAGTTTATTACAGAACCAATCTTTGAATAATGAATATTTGGATGTTCATCTCACTGTTTAGTCTACTTTTATATATGCTTGACATCCTCCCTAACAAGTCAAAAACGAAAAAGAACCGCACAAAATTCCAAGGACACAATACTTTACAAGTGGTCATAGACCCCATTTCTTTCCCAAATTAATAATATCAACATGGGAGGTAATGTTCTATACTACATAAACGAGTACATATAAATATTAAGGTTATTTCAGCCTAGGCAACATACTGAGACCCTGCCTTTAAAAAAGGCTTTTAGTTAGCTAGGTGTGGTGGTACACACCTGTAGTCCTAGCTACTAGAGAAGCTGACACAGAAGGACTGCTTGAGTCCAGGAGCTCAAGGTTGCAGTGAGCCATCATCATGTGTCACTTTAGCATGTGCAACAGAGTGAGACTCCAACTCTTCAAAAAAAGAAAAGGTTCTATCACTCTTCATTTTTCTTAAATCCTCAGGTCATCCCCAAACAGAAGAGTTTTGCTTTCAAGCATCTTGAATCCAGCAGTAAGTAGATGGCAGCTCACATTTACTGTGCCCTCACCAGCAAGCAGCTCTTCATTTCTAATACAGGAACCACACTGCTCTAGTGAAGCAAAGAAACAAGTGTAGAAAAAGCCAGGCACAGTGGCCACGCCTGTAATCCCAGCACTTTAGAAGGCCAAAGCAGGATGACTACTAGGGCCTGTAAGTTTGAGACCAGCCTGGGCAACCGAGGAGATCCCATCTCTTAAAAAAAAAAAAAAATTGTAAAACAAATTGCCAGGCGTGGTGGCTCATGATTGTGGTCCCAGCTACTTGGAGAGGCTGAGGCTAGAGGATCACGTAAGCCCAGGAGGTCAAGGCTGAAGTGAGCACTGATCCCACCACTGCACTCCAGCCTGGGCAACAGAGCAAGACTCTCTCTCTCTCTCTCTCTCTCTCACACACACACACATATACACACGAATGAATGAAGGAAAGAAAGAAAAAGATTATTGCCTGTTTTAAACTTTGTTTTCTATGGAGTTGTTCAGCTTTTCCTATTAAAGGTTCAAATATGTACACTACATATTGTGCCATTTCTGAATTAAAACAAAAGCAAGAGAGCTTGGAAATCACTCAGCCCAATATCTTGAATTAACAAACAAACAAAACTATCCAGGCCCAAAGTTATTACTTCAAATTATAATAACTTCAGTATTCTGTAGTTAGGAGGTATTCTCCTCAGTCTAATTTGAATAAACAAGTGCTCATTGAACACCTCCCACAATGAACTATAATGAATAATGAGCAAAAATTGTCTTGAGGGTGCTAATCTCACAGTCCAGGGCCACAGACTACCATCCAAAACCCTAGAGTGACTGGGCTCAAGAGCCCACAAACTCAACACCTGCTCAGAACCAGCCTGCTTAAACTCGAAGCAGAAATTTTCACAACAGCCTTCTCTTTCTTTTGACAAGTGATATGATATTCATTAAATTTCAAAGCAATGAGAGAATATAATGTAAGTTAAAATTAATCAAGACTGATAGTTATATGAAGATTTCTTGTTACTGTTTTTCACCCCTCTCTGGTCCTGGCCAAAGCCATCGGATCACTTGAGGTCAGGAGTTTGAGACCCACCTGGCCAACATGATGAAACCCTGCTACTACTAAAAATACAAAAATTAGCCAGGTATGGTGGCACATGCTTGTAATCCCAGCTACTTGGGAGGCTAAGGTGGGAGGATCGCTTGAACTCAGGAGGCAGGAGGCAGAGGTTGCAGTGAGCTGAGATAGTGTCACTGCACTCCAGCCTGAGTGACAGAGCTCTGTCACAAAAAAAAAAAAAAAGATCATAGTATTTAAATTTTCATTCCAGAAATAGGGTTATTCTTTCTATACTTCAATTTCAAAAGTATATGTTATGAATCACAGTTAATACCACAAATTCAAATATATTCTTCACATGATAGAGAATTTAAAATAATGATAATAAAACTAGATATTTAATAATATTAAGGAATTATTCATTTTACATGTCATAAAGGTATTATGGCTTAAAAAGTCATCATTTTAGAGACACTGAATTATTTATGAAGTGATATAATACTTGCGATTTTCTATAAAACAATGCAATGAGGGAGGCAAAATTGTGAATGTGCGCAACAGCAAAGTGTAGATAAAACAAGTGGGCCAAAGTGTTGATAATTGTGGGAACCAAATAACAGGATGTTCTGCTTTCCATATGTTTAAATACCTCCATAATAAAAAGTAAGCCATAAGATTATAGTAACAAATCAGCATTCTCAGAGCGCATACCACAGAAGCAGTAGCATCATCATTAATTGTTGTAAACACAGAAATTAAAGAGCACATGGTAACTGACAGCATTATATTCATGGATGCTACTACTCTGCTGAAGAAACTGCTGCATTTCAGTCAGTACCATAGGAAAGTTTAAAAAAAGAAAGAAACTGCTGCATTTCAGCAGTGTGAGAGACAATTCTCATGACTAATATCCAAACATTACATGACACTACATCCAAAATACATTTTATATCTTAGAAATCTTTGAGAAATCAACAATACTTAACAAGTACAGAATGACTATAAGATCATCACCATTAGCTAGATATTTCCAATTCGTAACAATTCTTTTCCTCAACAACCTACTCCTTCAACAATGAGTGCTGAAGCTAGAATGATAAGGGAGAAAAAATGGTCACTGGAAATTCATCTTTTAAAGTTATAGATATGAGGTTTTAACGCAAAAAGAAGGAATTTCATCAATTATTAGATCATATTCAATTACTGAAACAAATTCCTATTTCCTCATTTCATGTTCTCATGGCACAAAATACTTTACCTTCATGGTACTCAGGAACATGTCTTTCTTTCTTCTTTAAAGAACTGCATTTCATGACCTAGGTGGCTTTATTCTGATTTTCACTTTTAATTATGGTAGATAACCAAATGGCAGATTTCTGAAATTTTGAGACACAACTTCTTGTGTACAAAGAGAAATACAGAGTTCTCCATCTTAAAACCCTGATGCCTTCAGGAGCACCATCATTCACCTGTAATGGGCCTCCATGCTGATGCCAGCCAACACACACGTCTGCTAAGTGAAGCAACCATCCCTGGAACCAGAAAGGATGACAAGGGAACATGACTGTTTCAAGTTAGACGCTTCCTTCTTGACAATACTAGATTAACAATACAAAGGTGTTTATCTTCTGCTCAGAGGAGAAACAAGTCAGATAAGCTGTAACTTCTCACAAAATGCACAATTGATATAAAGTTTAATAATGTTTTTCTTCCAGTGTAAATTCAGCTTGTCTATTGCTTTGTAGTTTTCAAAAGTCAGGAGTTCTTTTTAAATTCTTGGGAGTTGGTCTGAATGCCGTCAGGTCACTTTTCTTATCAACCAGCAAAAACTTATTCAAGACTACATAAAAAATGGGAAATATAAATACATGTTACATACAGTCCCTACAATTTGAGAGTATGTCATGCCAGTTGGAAAAACCTAACAGCAACTTAAGATGACAAATGACTACCAAATGTTCTGAAAAGACTGTATGCATGATGTGAGTAAAGTGAAGGGGGGTTTAAGCCATGTGGCTTTTTTGTTTAAGAGACAGGGTCTCACGCTGTCACCCAGGCCGAAGTGCAGTAGTACAATCACAGCTCACTACAGCCTTAAACTCCTGGGCCCAAATGATCCTCCTACTTTATCCTCCTAAATAGCTAGGACTACAGGTGCATGCCAATATACCCCGCTAATTGTTTTTGTAGAAACAGGGTTGGGTCTTACTACATTGACCAGGCTGGTCTCAAATGATCCTCCCACCTTGGCCTTCCAAAGTGTGATTACAGGGAGGAGCCATGGCCCCCAGTTGGGATTTAAATTTGAAACAGAGTGGAGGAAGAGAATTCCAGGCAGGAGGATAAAAGTAAAAGCATACAGATGAGAACACACAATATGGGTTTCAGGCACAGTAACTAGACCAATTTGGCTGGGGTTTTTTCTCCTTTGTGTCATCTTTATTTTTCTACCTGGGATGTAAACAATGTGAACCTGAGTCAGAAAAATTAGGTGCACAGAAACACTTCAGTCAATTGTAAGACAGACGGAGGGAGGACATGCATGAAGCAGGAGAGGGTAGCAATTCCAGACCAGCCTTCCGAAAGAGCTTGTGGTCCAAGCCTGCAACCAGAGGGGACTCTTGGCAGGGCAGGTAGGACTGTGCAGTGCAGACCCTTGGGAGGAGGGATGAGAAGGAGCAGTCACAGCAGATGTTGTGGCTGAGCTTCAACAAGTCTTACCGGACTCTGCTTTCATGCTGCTGCATGAAGAAGTTGATTAGCCCACTGGAGGAAGCATAGTGAGAGATCACTTCAAGGCAAGTAACAAGAGAAGACTGGAAAGCTAGATTGGGGTTAGTCTGGAGGCCTTATGTATCAAGAGTTTGAACTTCAGACTGAAGCCTTCTGAATAGGATTAAAATGACAGGAAAGTAAGCAGCAGTGCACATATAGAGATCAGAGAGTGATGTTCAGGATGGAATGGGGTGGAAGAGCCTGGAGGTTAGTTCTCAGGTGTTGTTTACTTTGGCAATCATAAAAAGAGTCCAGACACGAGAAGATGGAGTGATGAGAAAAATATACAGTAGGTCCTCCACATCCACAGGTTCAACCAACAGTGGATCAAAAATATTTAGGGAAAAAAAAAAACAATACATAAACATCTATTTGCCAGACCTGAAGCAGTTATTATACTATCTGTTGTTAAGGTTTCCACTACAGATTCAAGAAAAACATGTCTTTGTGCTTTCTGTCTCATTGTGGCAGCTGAAACTGAATAGAGGAATACAGGGGAAAACAACAACAAAACAACAACAACAATACGTTAAATAAAAAATAGTGTAGCCACTATTTACATAGTATTTACATTATATTCAGTACTATAAGTAATCCAGAGATAATTTAAAGTATAGAGGAGGATGTGTGTAGTTTATATCCAAATATTACATCATTTTATATAAGGGACTTCAGCAACTATGAATTTTGGATATGGAGGGGTCCTGGAACCAATCCCCTGCAAACACCAAGAGAAGACTGTACTTCATTTATGTAACCTTCTACATTTTACAAAGGACTTTTGCTTATATAATCTCATTTTACCCTCAGAACAATTTGTAAAGTAAGCGATTTGCTATATTTCACAAGTGAGGAATTGCTGCTCAGGGCAGGTTCCTTTTATGACCATCATTCCTGTTTCATTTTATGGCTTTGTCTCTTAACCAGTGGACTGTAAGCTCCATGAGGGTATGCAGGGACCACATTGAATTTTGTTTGCCTTTATAGCCCTGGCTGCCTCATGAAGAGCCAGAGTCCCTGACCCCAGTAGATACATGCTCACTAAATATGTGACAGATGGGTGAGGAGCACATCCCCGCTCCCACTCTTGTTTCAATGATACTGAAATGCTTTTTCAATCAAAAGTGTTTGGGGGTTTTTTGTGTCTGTTTTCACTGATTGTTCTGACAACGAAAAGGCTTTGACAATTTTAATACCTCTACTTAGCACTTCCTAAACAAGACTCATTTCCCCTACTAGGCAGCAAAAAGGAAAAATACACAAAAAGGAATATCGGGCTGCCTGCCACCTTCATAGTTCTATCAAAGTCACTCTAAGTGATATATTACACTAAGGACCAAAAAGGGTCAGTATTTGCTAATTATTTTTTCAAACATGTTCTATTTCTTTGCAGAATGGAATGCATGTTGAGACAAATAACCACACATATGAGTACCTACAGTCCCAGAGTTGAGATATTCTGGCCTAGACCACTTGTGCCAGAAAAGAAGAAAATGCCCCAAGAATAATGGAGACATGTCAAAAGGACAAAGAAGCAGCTTAAAAAGGCTTCCACTGGCCAAATCTGAGACAATTTAAGCAGCAATACAAATAATAAAAGATTACATAGCTCCTTGATTAAAATAAAAAACATGAGCTCATATTAATATAAATTAATAAATCAATAAATTGAAAATGTGATTAAGAATGAGATAGTTACATAGTTTGGAATACTTATCCATAAAATACCAATTAACTACATATAGAAGAATAATTTAGCAGTGGAAAAATGCAAAAAATTGAAATTGTATGTCACCTATTAGGAGGCAGTAAGACATAGCATTATTTCTGCGATATTCCTACCAAAGACATGCAACCTGAGTTTAATCACGAGAAAACATCAGACAAACCCAAACTGAGGGACAGGCTACAAAATAACTGGCTTATAATTTCCAATCCATCAAGACCATCAAAGTCAAAAGAAGGCTGAGAAAGACTTGACAACTAAATGCAAAGCATGTAAATCTGAACTGAATTATTTTGCTTGTCCAACAAAGAAAGAAAGAAAGAAAGAGAAAGAAAGAAAGAAAAAAGGCAGTGGGAAAAGGGGCTGGGGGGACTTTATTGGGACTATTGGTCAAACTTGAATGGCGTCTGAGGAGTATTTGATGGTAATATAATGTGCCAATGTCAATTTTCTGCTTTTGATGGTTATGCTGTACTCATATAGAAGAATGTCCTTACCATTGGAAATATACACACTAGGGTAATTCCAGAGTGATGGGGCACCACGCGGACAACTTATTGCCAAAGGTTCTAGAGAAGAAAATAGAAGTTTTCTCTACTGCACTTGTAACTTTTCTGTTTTTTGCTGTTTCAAAAGTTTTCAAAAAATATTTTTAATGGTATCTCTCCATAATGAAAGTAATGAATACAATCTTAATACAAACACACACATTCTTTCCAACAAGAATATTCTCTCTTTATAAAAGTACTAAATAAGTCTTCCATTTGGTCACTGGGGAAGCAGTGTAAAATAGTGTTGCATAACAAAAAAGAAAATCCAGGCCAGGCGCGGTGGCTCATGCCTGTAATCCTAGCACTTTGGGAGGCCGAGGTAGGTGGATTACCTGAGGTCAGGAGTTCAGGACCAGCCTGGCCATCATAGTGAAACCCCATCTTAAAAAAAAAAAGAAAAGAAAGAAAATTCAGGCTTTACATATAGTAACACTAACTTCAAACACTGACTTCAAACTCTACTTCATCACATACAAATTTCATAACCCTAGAAGTTTTTTTTTTTTTTTTTTTTACCCTACTGGGTCTTGATATACTACTCTGTAAAGTGAGAATACCAACTGGGCATGGTGGCTCATGGTAATCCCAACTACTTGGGAGGCTTGAGGTGGGAGAATTATTTGGGCCCAGGAGTTTGAGATCAGCCTGGACAACACAGCAAGACCCTGTCTCTATAAAAAGGAAGAAAATTAAACAAGAAAAAACAGGAAGCAAGAATACCACTTTTTGGCTGGGCACGGTGGCTCATGCCTGTAATCCCAGAACTTTGGGAGGCGGAGGTGGGCAAATCACTTGAGGTCAGGAGCTTGAGACCAGCCCGGCCAACATGGTGAAACCCCTTCTCTACTAAAAATACAAAAATTGGCCAGGTATGTGGTGGCTCATGCCTGTAATCCCAGCTACTCGGGAGGCTGAGGCAGGAGAATTGCTTGAATCCGGGAGGCGGAGGTTGCAGTGAGCCAAGACCATGCCACTGCACTCCAGAGGCTCTATCTCAAAAAAAAAAAAAAGAAAAGAAAAAAAGAAAGAATTCCTCATTTTGAACAACCAGTTGTTAATCTGCTGAGAATATAGGAGAATACAGGGGCAGGAAGAAATCTGGTGCTAAATAATATAATCCCCTACTTTCAGTAAGTTTGGGTTTTAAACATGTGAATCACTAATTCATTCAACAATATATACAGTTGACCCTTGAACAACACAGGTATTAGGATTACCAACTGCCCTCCCTTGAAAAAATTTGCATGTAACTTTTGACTCCCCAAAACTTAATTACTAATAGCCTACAGCTGACCAGAAGCCTTACTAATAATACAAACATGGATTAACACATTTTTTGTATGTATTACACACTGTATTCCTACAACCAGAAAACTATTCCGGTTCTTCATTGCTCCTACTACAAGGAGTGCAAGGGGGTGCAGTGCCAGAAGCCTGAGCTACCAAACCCAGGAGAGGAAAAAGGGAGACAAAGGCATCAAGAGGGAGCAGCTGGGCAGTGACCGAACATGACTGCCAGGCCAGGGGAAAAGTAGCTCATGGGTCCTGATTGAACCCTCTGTGGGGCTGGTAAGCCCTTTCTAGTCCAGAGATGCTTTTGGGAGGGGAAGGTGAATGGCAGAAAGAATATTATACTGGTCAGGCACGGTGGCTCACACCTGTAATCCCAGCACTTTGGGAGGCCAAGACAGGTGGATTACGAGGTCAAGAGATCGAGACTATCCTGGCCAACATGATGAAACCCTGTCTGTACTAAAAATACAAAAATTAGCTAGGCGTGGTGGCACACGCCTGTAGTTCCAGCTACTCGGGAGGCTGAGGCAGGAGAATTGCTTGAACCCAGGAGGTGGAGGTTGCAGTGAGCTGAGATCGCGCCACTGCACTCTAGTCTGGTGCCTGGCAACAGAGCGAGACTTTGTCTTAAAAAAAAAAAGAATATTAAACAAGAAATTTTCTTAACATTCTTTACACAATATAGATGGGGAAAATGCCTAAAGGGGTAAGTGTGAAGCCATGTTTCAAAGTAAGATGACATTCACAGTGTGTTTGTCTGTAATGACATTATTTATAGCACAATATTTGTTTTACAGTAGCTGACTGAGAAAGTGACAAACATCTCTGTATATACAGAACTTATAAAACGTGTTTAAATAAGGTAATTTGCCCAAAGCTTCTCCATTGAATTTAATTCCACAACTATCTGTTACACCGTATCAACAAAATGACACCAAATAAGACCATCCCAGGGAAAGGCCACTAAGCTTATAAACATCTATTTGATATCCGTATCTTCAGAACTGTCTTCCAGTCAGTATTTACCAACAAGGTTTAAAAACCAGCATGTTTGCAATGCTTCTTTACCAGCCTGCCAGCAACTTGCCTCCAACTACTACTAAGTACCTCCTTTGTTTTTGGCACTACTCAGGGGGATGATGGGGGAGCCCAATACAAAGCTCAGTCTTGCCCTAAAGGATTTTACAGTTACAGATAGAATCACTAGGGAAATTTCTGAAATGCAAGGCTTTTCAAAATTAGCTATACAAAAGGGAGAGTTCACGGTGGGTCAAAATAGCTGCAAACAGCTTTACCTTTAAAAGAAAGGCATAAATTTCATCTTCAAGGACAGACAGAACCTTGGAAAGGTAGAGGAAAGGGTGGAAGGCATTCCCCGCAGGCCAAGTAGCACGCAAAGGTACCAAGGCAGGCATGAGGCTGGCACCAGCTTGGCAAGGGGCAGGGTAGAAGGCATGCTCGTGTGTAAGGTGGCAGGAGGGATCAGTCTGCTGGTACAGATAACAAGGCCACACAGAAGAGTGCACATAATACATTAAAGTTCTACAGTAAATAAACGGCACCAAACAGGAAAGACTTGAGGAGTGCTACATATTATACTCAATTAAAGGGCAGTTAGGACCAGAGGCAGACCAGCAGGAGGGTGTTGGAGTAGCCCAGGGATCAAAGGCTGTGAGCTTAGAGCAGAGAAGCGGCCATCAGAATGGTGTTTAAGTACTGAGCCTGAGACATTTCAAAGTAGGAAATGAGAGAAAAATTTTAAAAATGACTCCAAATTCTAGCATGTGAAAAGGAAAATAAATACTGATGCCACTGATTATACTGGGATAGTAGTTAAGAAGAACTGAGGTTTGGGAGTGGGGTAAGTTTAAAAGACTAGTGCATTCATCATGACTAGTGAACTCTAGGGTGATGAGAATAGGCCACCCAGGTGAAGAAGTCCTGGAATCAGCTGCAAACCAGGCTGCTGTCAGATGACAGTGTAAGAAAGGTTGAATTGTAGGTTTATAATCAACCGGCATGCTGCAGGTAGCTACTAATCAGAAAAACTCAAGGAGAAATGAACAGAGAATGAAGGAGAGACCACAAAAAAAGAGAGAAAGGAACTAACACTTTTTAAGCATCTCTGTGCCACTCACTACATGAGCCACTTTGTATAAATTAAATAGAGAAAAAAATTGAGAGGTAGGAAACCTAGAAAGCTTCCTCTCACAAAGAGGAGTACACCAATGACAAAGCCAAACATGAAAGGAAATTCAAGAGAATAAAGACTGAGAAAAGAAAGGACACTGGACTTGCCACTGCAAAGGTCACTGGCACCCTCTGGGAGAGATTTCCAGTTGTGTGGTGGAAGTCAAGGCTATGATGTGGGTGGCTGAGAAGAGAAGGATAGATACAAACTGAAGGCAGTGAATGAGAAGTAAGCAGTTAGGTAGCTGGGCAGCAAATGAACAAGGTTCAGTGGCTGCTAAAAAGGACAGAAGTGCCTTGCAGTAGTGAGTCATCCTAATCCTTTTCTTATTTTAGTAATAGAAAAATACTGAGCAACAAACCCAAAAGTCAAAGGTTAGGGCCTACATATCAAACGATTCAAGGTAATGCAATTATGGGAAAATGGAAGACATACTTTAACTTTTGCAGGCTCAATTTTCATCACTAGCAAATCTAGTTAGCTATAAATATAACAAATTAACATATACTGATTGGAGCATATTCCACCTGCTTTATAGTTGAAAAGCTAACATCTCTCAAAACTGAATGCTAAAGAGATTAATAACAAAAATACCAGGAAGAAAAAACCATAAAAATTATAAATATTTCATACTACCTTTCCCAAACTGTAAACCATATTTTGAAAAATAAAGTATCTAAAAACACCAATCACAATCATCTGAAAATCTGCTATAGGAATTGTGGAGCTACTGGATTTGATTATACTGTTGGCAAAAACACTTGCTGCTTCAATGGAAAATATTTTCATCAATATTTCCAGTGATGAGCCCTAAGTGGAGATAGTACAATTCATTCATGAAACTTGCTAAGTTACAATTTATGCACTAGTTTATATTCAAAATGGTAAGGGTAATCATTCTTCAATCCTTCACCTAAAGAGTAAACTTGAGGAGAGAGATCCAAGATGGCCGATTAGCAACAGCTCAGGAATGTAGCTCCCAGTGAAAGCACAGAGAACGAGTGGACGCTGCACTTTCCAACGAATTTTTCTTGCCCACAGACTGGGAGATTCCTGGCAGAGGAGCCACACAGGTCGCCAGCGCGACTCTTTTGGCCGGCGCGGCTGTTTTGCCAGTGCCCCAGCGCGGCGCTTCTCGGTGCGAAGTATATGGGACGGATGGGCTCGGCTGGTCCCATCCCCACAAGGCGAACAGCAATTGGAAGTGCTGAGGACTGAGAGTTTCACAGCAAGCACAGCGAACCCGGGAAGGTCCGGCTCTGTGGGGAATGGGCATCCGCCAAAGGAAAACTAAGAAACAGAAAAACTTCATCACCAGGCGGAGAGAGATCCAAGATGGTCACATAGCAGCCGCTCAGGATTGTAGCTCCCAGTGAAAGTGCAGAGACTGAGTGGATGCCACAATTGCAGACGAATTTTTGATGCCCACAAACTGGGAGATTCCCGGCGAAGGATCCACACGGGTCGCCAGCGCGACTCTTTTGGCCGGCGCAGCGCTACTCGGTGCGGAGTATACGGGACTGGGTGCCCTTTTAGTCGGGCTCGGCTGGTCCCATCCTCACAAGGAGAACAGCAATTGGAAGCGCTGAGGCCTGAGAGCAAGAACAGCTGAACCCGGGAAGGCCCAGCTCTGTGGGGAAGGGGCGCTCCCCGAAGGAAAACTAAGAAACAGAAAAAACTTCATAACCAACAAGCCGAACGTCCACTCAGAGACCCAATCTGAAAGTCAGCAATTACAAAGACGACAGGTGGATAAATCCACAAAAATGGGAAGAAATCAGTGCAAAAAGGCTGAGAACACCCGAAATCTGAATGCCTCTCCTCCTACGGGGGATCGCAGCTCCTCATCAGCAAGAGAACAAGGCCTGACGGAGGATGAGTGTGATGAACTCACAGAATCAGGCTTCAGAAGGTGGATAATAAGAAACTTCTGTGAGCTAAAAGAACGTTTTAACCCAATGCAAAGAAGCTAAGAACCTTGAAAGAAGATTTAACGAAACGCTAATGAGAATGGACAACTTAGAGAAGAATATAAGTGAATTGATGGAGCTGAAAAACACAACACAAGAACTTCATGAAGCATGCACAAGTTTCAACAGCCCAATTGACCAAGCAGAAGAAAGGATATCAGAGGTCGAAGATCAACTCAATGAAATAAAATGAGAAGGCAAGATGACAGAAAAAAGGGTGAAAAGGAATGAACAAAGTCTCCAAGAAATATGGGACTATGTGAAAAGACCTAATCTACATTTGATAGGTGTACCTGAATGTGAAGAAGAGATGAATCCAAGCTGGAAAATACTCTTCAGGATATTATCCAGGAAAACCTCCCCAACCTAGCAAGGCAGGCCAATATTCAAGTCCAGGAAATACAGAGAACACCACAAAGATATTCCTCAAGAAGAGCAACCCCAAGGCACATAATCGTCAGATTCACCAGGGTTGAAATGAAGGAGAAAATGCTAAGGGCAGCCAGAGA
>PVKP010009147.1:0-52313 GCA_004027715.1 Plecturocebus donacophilus | reverse complement strand
CAAGATTACATCACCACCAGGCCTGCTTTACAAGAGCTTCTGAAAGAAGCACTACACATGGACGGGAACAACCAGTATCAGCCATTCCAAAAACATACCAAAAGGTAAAGAGCATCACCATAATGAAGAATCTACATCAACTAATGGGCAAAACAGGCAGCTAGCATTACCAGAAGCTACAATTTTCGTCTCTGATAAAACAGACTTTAAAACAACAAAGAACACAAGAAACAAAGAGGGACATTACATGGTGGTGAAAGAATTAATGCAACAAGAAGAGCTAACAATCCTAAATATATACGCACCCATTACAGGAGCACCCAGATACATATGGCAAGTTCTTAACGACTTAGACTCCCACACAATAATAGTGGGAGACTTTAACATTACACCGTCAATATTAGACAGATCAACGAGATAGAAAATTAACAAGGATATCCAGGACTTGAACTCAGGCCTGGAACAACTAGACTTAACAAATATTTACAGAACTCTCCTCCCCAAATCCACAAAACATACATTTTTCTCAGTGTCACATTACACCTATTTTAAAAGTGACCACATAATTGGAAGTAAATCACTCCTCAGCAATTGCATAGCATTTCACAGGTTTAAACAAAATATTGGTTGTCTGCTTATTTGTTATTTTCATCCCCTATTCCTTCCTGTCTCCATTGTTAAGCACAATTATTGGCATAAAAGAGGTTTTTAATACCCATTTTTAGACTGCATTCTAGCCTGGGCAATAAAACAAGAATCCCAATCTCTCTCCCTGTTTCTCTTCCTCTTTCTTTCTCTCTTTCATTCTTTTTTTTTCTTTCTTTTGCTGTTTCTTTTTTTTCTCCTTTTCTCTCTTTTTCTTAAAAAAAAAAAAAAAAAGAGTAAACTCTTCTAAAGGGACAGTAAGGAACAGGTAAACCTAGAATTGGCAAAAGAATATGACATCTTGAGTATAACTCTTAGTGGTATTGTACGGCTAAGTTGTTCAAAACAGATCAGAGGTAGTTTTCTGCTAAATTCACATTTCTATCCACTACTAGCTGGAATCAATTTTTTTCAAATTCTAGGAAATGATTATATTACTATATTTGCTCTGGCCAAAATGCTCTCATCATTTGTTACTATTAGATAATAATCCATTAATAGTAACTTTAATTACTTCAAGAAAGAACACAGTTTACTTATAAAGAATCTTTTTTTTTTGAGACAGAGTCTCACTCTGTCGCCCACGCTGGAGTGCAATGGCACAATATCGGCTCACTGCAACCTCCACACCTTCTGGGTTCAAGCGATTCTCCTATCTCAGCCTCTCAAGTAGCTGGGATTACAGGTACCTGCCACTATACCCAGGTAATTTTTGTATTTTTAGTAGAGACAGGGTTTTACCATGTTGGTCAGGCTAGTCTCAAACTCCTGACCCCAGGTGATCCACCACCTCAGCCTCCACAAGTGCTGGGATTACAAGCATGAGCCACTGCTCCTGGCCAAGAATCATTTTTTTTCAATAAACTGCCTTGCAGTCAGGGAGGAAGAGAGCTGACACTGAAGTGCTCACTGCAGTAGGCACGATGTGATATGATACCTCTTCCATCCCACCACCATTTAAAATACTCCTATTTTAAAGGTCAGGAAATGGGAGACTCAAAGAAGTTACTTAACTTGTCCAGTATCACACAACTAGTAAATGACAGCCAAATCCATAACCTAAGTTCTTTTACCAACATACTGAGCTGCCTGCTGTTCAAAAATAAAATCTTTACATGTAACACTTTTCCCAAAATGTATTTCCTCATCTTCTATCATTTCTTCTTAGACGGTTCACTGAATGTCCTAAAACCTCAACTCTGGAAAGAATTGAGACCACTTCTTAGAAAGTTTTTAGGCCAGGCACAGTGGCTCATGCCTCTAATGCCAGCACTTTGGGAGGCTGAGGCAGGAGAACTGCTTGAGGCCAGGAGGTCAGGTTTGCAGTGAGTCATGATCACACCACTGCCCTCCAGCCTGAGTGACAGAGTAAGACACTGTATTAAAAAAAAAAAAAATTTTTTTTAGAACCACCATCCAGTGACTCAACTGACAATAAGAAACATATCTGATAGCTGTTACTGATAACAGATCTTTGTAAAAAACTCTGGAGACCAACAGTAGTACATCTAGTGTACCTTATAAACTATACAGATATTTTTACAATATTCTTTATTTTCACAACACAAAATCAGGTGTCACAGTCCTTGACAGGGGTCAGTCCTAGGCTCTCTTGGGACTAGACTCTAAAGGACAGACCCTCAGTGTATGATGGAGTCAGTGAATGAATAAAGACACAGTCAGCATAAATGTTAATACAGCAGAGATAAATTATGAAACTGGAAGACCCCCAAAATGAAAGCATAAAGCAACCCCCTTCAACAAATGTCATTTAAAAAGCCACAATCAGTAACTTTTTTTTATATAACTTTTTTGAGTTACATAAAAAGTAATAGGGCCAGGAGCAGTGGCTCACTCCTGTAATCCCAGCACTTTGGGAGGTCAAGGCAGGCAGATGGTTTGAGCCCAGAAGTGGGAGACCAGCCTGGGCAAAATGGTGAAATCTTGTCTCTGCAAAACATTAGCTAGGCATGATGGCGTATGCCTGTAGTTCTAGCTACTCAGGAGCCTGAGTGGAAGAATCACTTGAACCCAGGAGACAGAGGTTGCAGTGAGCCAAGATCACACCACTGCAGACCAGCCTGGGCGACAGATGAGAGAGATCCTGTCCAAAGGAAAACAAAAACAAAAACAAAAAAACACCTCACTGTATTTTAATTTGCAATAGCCCAGTTAACTATAAAAATGGTTATCATAAGAAAAAACAGAGAATAACAAGTGCTGTCAAGGATGTGGAGAAACCAGAATGCAAAATGGTACAGGCAATTTGAGAAACAGTTTGGCAGTTCTTCAAAAAGTTAAACAGAGTTACTACAAGACCCAGCAATTCCACTCCTAGGTATAGACCCAAGAGAAATGAAAACAAATGTTCACACAAAAACTTGGATAGAAATGTTCACAGCAGCATCACTGACAACAGCCAAACTGTAGAAATAACTCAAATGTTCATCAACTGATAAGTAGATAAATAAAATGGGATATAGCCATATAGTAAACTATTATCTGGTAATAAAAAGAAACGAAATACTGATACTGGATGAACTTCAAAAACTTTATGCTAAATTAATGCCAGGCCCAAAAGATCACATATTATATGGTATCATTTACACAAAATGTCCAGCATAGGCAAATCTAGACAGACAGAAAGTAAATTAGTGGTTGCCTCAGGCTGAAGAAGCAGAGAAAAGGCATAACTGCTATGGGTACAAGGTTTCTTTTCTGGAATAATGAAAACGTTCTAAAATTAGATTAATGTGATGGTTCCACTACCCCATAAAGACACTGAAAACCAATGAACTGTATACTTTAGGTGAGGTTTTTTCCTCTTATTTTTTAAATGAAACTATTATAAAAATAAGAAAAAGCTTATAATTGTTTGCTTCTCATTTTTCTCCTTCAGACAGCAAGGCATGTAGTAGGGAAGACTTATTTCATCAAGAACAATATACTATAGTTGTTTTTCTTTGATTTAGAATACTGTCTTTCTAGCACCCTACTTTTAGCAGTAAAAGAAAATAAAGTTGGGAATTTCTAACATTTAGAACACAGTCATTAATAAAGGACAAAGTAAAAAAAAAAAAAAATAGAACTTTAAGCTCACACCTCTAACTCCAAAGCAGAAGGAATTTGCTTATTCCAGCTTGGCGCACCAGACACTACTACACCCTCTGACCTCTAGTAACACTTACCATCATAGCCTTGATCATGGATTGCAGTGCAAACCTTCAGGGACTGCTACAAGCCAAAGACATGTCAATCTAGCTGAGGTCAGGGTGAACATTAAATATCCAACTTTCAAAGCATACAATGTCCAACCTTCTCAAGGTGGTTGTATCAACACACATCCCACGAGCACAGCTCTATGTACTCACTGACAGTGGGTTTTTAAATTCCTGCAAATCTAGTGTGTAATGACATAACCCTGTGTTTTAATTTATATCTCCCAATTAAAGTGAGACTGAATGCCTTTTCTTATGTTTACTGACCCAGGGGTTCCCTCTTCGAGAAGTGCCTTCTCAAGTCATTTTCCTACTGGGCTGTCTTCCTTATTTATTGATTTGAAGGAACTCTTCACATATTCTGACAGTTCTATGTGATTATTCTCCCATTCTGTGGCTCATTTTTTTTACTCTTTATGGTATCTGTTGATAATGGTTTTAATTTTAATGTAGTCATATTTATCAACCCTTTCCTCACAGTCAGTGCTTTTTGCCGCTTGCTTTAAGAAATTCTTCCCCATTCTGAAGTCACAAAGATCTTCTCTTAACAGTTTTGCCTTTCACACTGGAAATTTCGATTTTGGTTCATATTGGAAAGATCCAATTTCTTTTTATTTTTCCCATCTGTAAAACTGATTATTGTTAACTAGATTTGTCTCCAGTGTCTAGACTTATAACCACTAAGCAAAATAGGAACAAATAAGACCCTCCTTTTGTTGAAGACATACTATGCTACTATGCTGAGTACTTTATATACCGTATACAAATATACACTAATTCTGCAAAGTACATTATTACTAGTCCTATCTTACAGAAAATGAAACTAAGGCTAAGAAACATGTCCAAGCTTTTAGAAGATGAAGATGGGATCCATGCCTGTCTAATCTAGTGCCCATAATATTTCTATACACCATACTATTTTATGTAAGAATGTGATCTCTAGATAAAAAAGGAAATATTTTCATTGTGAGGATGTTGCAGTCACTTTACTCTCCAAGTCCACTCATATAGTGACACTTATTTTTATTTCACAGTTCTTTTATTAATTTACTCAACAGGTATTGAGTTCCTATTACCTGCCAGGCACTGTTCCAGGCTCCAGGGATGAAGTAGTGAGCAAAACAAATTCCCTACCCTCTTGGGGGTTTGTAGTCTAACTAGATCAGAAGTACTCTCCCATATCTATTCTACATTAAGTATCACACGTTAATAAAAGAAATCTTCCTCCAACAGCAGAGTGACAAGACTGCAACATGAAACAAGAGGAATTTAAAGAACAAGAAGGAACTTAAAGAGCAACTTGGAGAAATACCAGTATTCATATGAAAGAAGCCCAGGAAATAAGGCATCCCATGCCTCTTCCCTTCTCCTGCAGCTTATACCTTCACTCTTCAAAAAAATCAGTGACTTCCTTAACAAAATGAGCATGACTTCTTGCAAACATCTATATATATACTTTGTGCTGTTTCTAAACTCTTTTCCTTCTCTACTTAAAAAAGATTATTTTCAATGTGTGGCAAGTAATAATAAATGGCTTTTTCATTCCTTTAATACAAATTTGAAGTCTACACATACTTAGAAAATTGAAGAATGGGCCAGGCATGGTGGCTGAAGCCTGTAATCCCAGCACTTTGGGAGGCCAAGGCGGGCAGATCACGAGGTCAGGAGATTGAGACCAGCCTGACCAACATCGTGAAACCCTGTCTCTACTAAAATTACAAAAACTTAGCCAAGTGTGGCAGCATATGCCTGTAGTCCCACCTACTTGGAAGGCTGAGGCAGGACAATCTCTTGAACCTGGGAGGTGGAGGTTGCAGTGAGCTGAGATTGCGCCACTGCACTCCACCTGGGTGACAGAGTGAGAAGTTATCTTAAAAAAGAAATAATGAAAGAACCAAAGAAAGAAAGAAAGAAAATTGAAGAATGCAAGAACCAGGCAAGAAAGTCAGTTGTGCAGAATAATGTGAAGGTCAAAAACTTCCTTTATTTTCCCACCACTTGCTTGGATCTGCTTTTGTCCTTCAGAAAAGGAAAATCCCTTCCCTGAAGCTCTAGACACCACCCAATTCCCCTACTTACTCTGTAACCTAGAACCTTCAGTTACACCTCATGTTCTACACCCCTATCTACCACAACAGTCCCATAAGATCAGCACACAAACAGGCTCTCATGTTGCTATGTCAACAGTAAAAGAAAACCCCTTCATGCCCTTCAAGCACTTCTCCATTTCCCTGCTTCCTCCTCACAGCAAGCTGTCTCATCGCAGAGGCTTGCCTACAGAGGGCATTTCCTCATTTGCTCCCCGTGTGGCTACAGCCTCATCTAACTCACTGATACCGCTCTTGTCCAGGTCACCAATGACCTTCCTATTGCTAAATCCAATGGTTTGCTCTCTTATCTTACCAGACCCTCCATTCTACACAGTAAACTGCCGCTCCTTAGAGGATTTTCTTCTCAAGTAGTGTGACACTACTCTCCTGGTTTTCCTTCTTCCTCTCTAGCCAATCCTCAGTCTCCTTTGCCGCCTCATCCAAAATCACAAGCTCTAAAGCTTGGAACTCCTTGGGGTTTGGTGCTGAGTCCTCTTCTTTTTTTCCCATCGACATTGCAATTCTCTTCCTAGGTGATGTCATGCAAACTCATGGCTCTAAATATTATCAATACTCATAGTATTAATTATATTATCAATACTCATAGCTATAATCCCAGCACTTTGGAAGGCTGAGGTGGAAGGACTGCTTGAGAACAGGAGCTTGAGACCAGCCTGGACAACATAGTGAGACTCTGTTTCTACAAAAAAAAATGTTTTTTTAATTAACTGGATGTGGTGGCCTGTATCTGTAGTCCCAGCTACTAGGGAGGCTGAGGTGGGAGGATCATGTGAGTCTAGGAGGTCAAGAGGGCTACAGTGAGCTATGATTGTACCACTGCACTCCAGCCTAGACAACAAAGCAAGACCTTGTTTTAAAAACAAACAAACAAAAAAAGCGCACACGTGTGTGTGTGTGTGTGTGTGTAAAATCAATGATTAGTAGGACTCACTCACTGGGCTCTAGACTCACATATCCAACTACTCATTTGGAATTTCCATTTTAATGTTACATTGGCAACCAAAACTGAACTCCAATTTTGTTTCGCAACCCAACTCTCCTCAGGTTTCCCCATCCTAATAGTATAGGACAACCCTGGTCAAAAACTTAGAAACCACTGTTGATGGCTTCCTCATCCTTAACCTGTCCATGAGCAAGTCCTATTGAGTCTAGCCACCATAAATTTTGAAATCAAACACTTCTATTTTTCGGTCATCATCCTAGTCCATGACACCTAGACTACTGCAGCGATCTCCAAACCGTCTCCCTTTCCACAGTTGGAAGTCTATTCTCCATAGAGCGTACAGGCATTTTTTAAAAGACAAGCAGGATGGGCATGGTGGCTCACGCCTGTAATCCCAGTACGTTGGGAGGCCGAAGCAGGTGTATCATAAGGTCAGGAGATCGAGAAATCCTGGCCAATATGGTGAAACCCCGTCTCTACTAAAAACCCAAAAATTACCCAGGTGTGGTGGCACATGCCTGTAGTCCCATCTACTCAAGAGGCTGAGGCAGGAGAATTGCTTGAACCTAGGAGGTGGAGGCTCCAGTGAGCCTAGACTGAGAAACCGCACTCCAGCCTGGGTGACAGAGCGAGACTCTTGTCTCAAAAAAAAAAAAAAAAAAAAAAAAGACAAAGTAAATCATGACACAATCCTACTTAAAGCCTTTCAGTAACTGCCTAAACAGTAAAATCAAAACTCCTTACTGAGATATACGAGGCCCTGCAAGATCTGGTGTCCCCACTTACCACTTCGACTTCTTTCCATTCATAGTACCTCTGTTGGTTTCTAGTTCACCACAAACTCCACTCTCAGGGCCTCTGCAAGTGCTCTCCCGCTCACCCAGCCTTCACTACACATGACTGCTTCTCGCCTTCCACAGCTTAGTCTAAAACCAGTATATAAAGATTTTTTTTCCTGCTATAGGCAGTGAGTACCAAGGAAAAGAAGTAGGCCAGACATGATTGCTCACGCCTATAATGCACTTTGGGACGCCAAGACGGGTAGATGACTTAAGTTCATGAGTTCGAGATCAGTATGGCCAACATGGTAAAACCCTATCTCTACTAAAAATACAAAAATTGGGCCGGGCACGGTGGCTCACATCTATAATCCCAGCACTTTGGGAGGCCAAGGCAGGCGGATCATGAGGTCAAGAGATCCAGACTGTCCTGGCCAACATGGTGAAACCCCATCTCTACTAAAAATACAAAATTTAGCTGGGCTTGGTGGCGTGCACCTGTAGTCCCAGCTACTCGGGAGGCTGAGGCAGGAGAATTGCCTGAATTCTGGAGGCGGAGGTTGCAGTGAGCCAAGCTCATGCCACTGCACTCCAGCCTGGCAACAGAGTGAGACTCCATCTCAAACAACAATAACAAAATAACAAAAATTGGTCAGGCATGGTGGTGCATGCCTGTAATCCCAGCTACTCAGGAGGCTGAGGCAGGAGAATCACTTGAACTTGGGAGATGGAGGTTGCAGTGAGCCAAGATCGTGCCACTGCACTCTCGCCTAGGAGACAGAATGAGATTCCATCTCAAAATGAACAAACAAACAAACAAAAAAATTAAAAAAAAGAAAGAAGAATTTTTTTTTCTAATCACTCTATTGAACACATCCCCATCTTACTTTCTAACATATCAGTCAGATTTCCTGCCTAGCATTTATCACAATTACTAGATTTTATTTATTTCCTTACTGGTTTATTATCTCCCCACCTTCCTGCAATACAAGCTTCTGCCTTTTCCAGGTAGTTTAATAAAGCCAATACATGTTTGTAGAATAAATGGCAGAAAGAGCAAGTCGAGGATGGAGGAAGGAGAGAGAAGGGGAAATCAAAAACAGAGAACATATTTCCAATCTATACCCAGGCTTCCACTCATAGTTTTGTAATACAGGTTTTTCCATCCTAAGTAAAAGTAGAGGCCGGGCGCGGTGGCTCAGACCTGTAATCCCAGCACGTTAGGAGACCGAGGCAGGCAGATCACCTGAGGTCAAGAGTTTGAGACCAGCCTGGCCAACATGGCAAAACCCCGTTCTCTACTAAAAATGAAAAAAAATTAGCCAGGCGTGGTAGCACACGCCTGTAATCCCAGCTACTCAGGAGGCTGAGGCAGAAGAATCATTTGAACCTGGGAGGCGGAGGTTGCAGTGAGCCGAGATTGTGACACTGCACTCCAGCCTGGGCAACAAGAGCGAGACTCTGTATCTAAAAAAAGAAAGAAAGAAAGTAGAGGTCCCCTACTGGCTCAATTGAACCTAACAGTAATACATAATAATATATAATAAGCTTAATCTATTCGTAAAGGACATCTCTAACAACAATCTTTTTTACACTCAGTATATTTCTAATGGAAGATCAAATTCAGTTATCACTTCTCTACAACTAGTCTTGGGAGTAACTAGCGTGTACCTAAATTTGCTGAAGTAAATTTGGAGACAATTTTGCTTAAAATCTAATGTCAAGAAGAGGAAACGATAATATAATTGAGTGCTTTATGCTTATACTCATTAGAAAATGTCTTTAGGGCTGGGCACGGTGGCTCACGCCTGTAATCTCAGCACTTTGGGAGGCTGAGGAGGGCAGACCACAAGGTCAAGAGATTGAGACCATCCTGGTCAACACGGTGAAACCCAGTCTCTACTAAAAATACAAAAATTAGCTGGGCATGGTGGCACGTGCCTGTAGTCTCAGCTACTTGGGAGGCTGAGGCAGAAGAATTGCTTGAAACCGGAAGGCGGAGGTTGCAGTGAGCCAACATCGTGCCACTGCACTCCAGCCTGGCGCCTGGCAACGGAGGGAGACTCTGTTACAAGAAAAAAAAAATGTCTCTAGAAAAGCATAATGTTAAAGCTGGGTGATGTGTAAATTGGGGGTATATTATATTTTTTCTACTTTTGTGTTATGTTTAAATTTTTCCATAATAAAAAGTTAAATAAATGAAAGTAAATGCCTATGAAGTCAAAAGACAGCAAATATCTGTGGGTCACAGATACACTCCTAGTTCAAGTGCACTCTGTTGCCATTTGGAGATTTAATTTAAATCATTTGATGGTTGCTAAGTGTCTTCCCAAGTCTTATGACGTTAGGTCTTAATCAGGGCCTTTTTGGGAAAATTGGAGGATACAAGGAAGCAGCGCTGCCCTTTCACCTGCTCTGAGTCACAGCCTTCCAGCCCCAGCACCACCAGCCCAGCCCCTTTCTATGGGAGTTTCCAATAAACACGGCTTAAAATCAGCAACCTCGGGGCAAAATAAAATCATTTACAAGGGGAAAAGAGAAAAAGCACGCAGAAGGGGAAAATATTAATACATTATTTTTGCTTAAATTCAAACCAACCATTTTCCCCTAGAATTTTGATGAGGTAATATTTTTTCTAGAGTAGCACTTCAAATTCAGGAAGGGATTCGTAGACTAACTGCAAAAACAGCAGAGACCAGCAACCCCACCCAATAAAGTTCCTTCTCTCAAAGATTCCTCACCTTACTCCAGCATTCCTCTATTGCATTTTTAAAAAGTGGTTAAGAGGTGAAAAGTAAGACCCGCACTAGGCGAAACAAAAAACATAAGAATCTAAGCTACTCTAGCAGGTGTTTGTTTTCTACTGCAGAAATAGCCTAGTTGGACTGGGTGTGGTGGCTCACACCTGTAATCCCAGTGCTTTGGGAGGCCAAGGTGGGCGGATCCCTTGAGCTCAGGAGCTGGAGATCAAACTGGGCAACATGGTGAAACCCCATCTCTAGTAAAAATACAAAAATTAGCCAGGCATGGTACCATGTGACTGTAGTTTCCGCTACTCAGGAGGCTGAGGTAGGAGAATTGGTTGGGCCCAGGAGGTAGATGCTACAGTCAGCCATGATCACGCCTGCGCGACAGGGTGAAATGTTGTCCAAAAAAAAAAAAAAGAAAAACAAATGTAATAAGACCCTGTCTCTATAAAAAATAAATAAATAAAATAAACCAGAATGAAGAAGCAAAATACACTACAGACATACAGTGGAACACTATTCAGTCTCTAAAATGAAGGAGATTCTGACACGTGTTACAATGTGAATGAACCTTGATGATATTATGCTGACTGAAATAAGCCAGTCACCAAAAGAAAAATACATGACTCCACTTACATGAGGTACCTAAAGTAGTCAATTTCATAGACCTGAAAAACAGAATGGTGGTTACCAGGGGCAGGGTGGAGGGGGGAATGGGAAGTTATTATCTAGTGGGTATAGAGTTTTAGTTTTACAAGATGAAAAAGAATGATGGAGACGGACTGTGGTAATGGTTGCACAACATTATACACATAGTCATACCACTGAACTGTACACTTAAAAGTAGTTAAGATGGTAAATTTAATGAATACATTTAACATCATTAAACTATACATTTAAAAATGGTTACGACACTAAATTTTATTTTGCCCCAGTAAAAAAAAATTTTTTAATGTTGCCATGCCTAATAAATAGCTTATTAACAGCTTCATGCCATAAATCATGTAGTTACCAACCAGTATGTTTAGATTTGGGTATCAGTGTTCACAAAGTGAGAACAAAAAAAAAAAGAGGAGCAACCTGACCTTTAAATGACAGCACGGCCCTGAGTAACAAATGACTCTAATCAGATCAGGAGAGGTCAATGTGATCCTTTAGGTGACAGAGATCTAATCTGGGACACAGTTGGGCCTAAACACAGATTTATTCAACTCAAGGAAATGAGCACTTAATCACACTAAGAGATCACGGCCACAGTGAAGATATGTTTCCTGTCTTGTTCCATTTCTAGAGGCTGAGTTCAGTTTTGTGGTTCAACACATGGATATGACTAGGCTAAACTGGGATTTAATTCTTAGCTTTCTTATATTTCAGTCATGGTCTAAGATCTTACTGTGTGTTATTATTTGGTGGTACAACCCAAACTACTCAGTTTAATTTGTTCTACATCTAAATTTATCTCCTTACATGAATTAAATAAATACCATCTGTGCTGGATAGTGTATACTGGTACTTAGTCCCACATCTACCCTCCTAGACTCTTCCTGCAACAGGCCTGAAATCTACATTTCCAAACCCCTCTGTCAGCTGAGCTCCCATTAGGCTCTGGCAGCAGCACTGGCAGGAGTACAGGTTCCTGCTTGGCTGCAGTGAACTCCAGCAGCATCAGTGAGAAATGGGGGTTTGTGGGCACCTTTAAACTTTTGTTCCTTCAGCCCTTCATTTTGTTGTTTTTTTTTTCAGCCCTTCATTTTGTAAACAATTCCTAGAATTACATCCCTCTTGAATGAAACACCTGGAGTAGTTTCCTCAGTAGATGTTCACTAACAGCCCACCAAATTCAAAATTTATATAACTCATGGGCCAAGGTGGGGAGCTATTCTATGAAATATTCATTCATCTATTCATTCAACAAATTTTTAGTGAGCACCTACTATGGACCAGATGCTGTTCTAGGTACTAGAGATATAGCAGGAAACAACACAAAAATCCTTGTCCTCAAGGAGCTTACATTCTAGTGAAGGAGAGGCAATACTCAGGACAAATAGATAAAACACACAGTGTGTAACACAAGTGCTAAGGAGAAAAAAATTAAGCAGGGGCAGGGATATGAAATATTGGAGAAGGGTTGAAATTTTAGATACACGAGTCACTGAGGTGATTTTAGAGGGAAACCCCCAAAGAGGTAAGGGAGCTAGCAGTTACTCCCATAACTGTAGGAAGAGCATTCCAGGTGAGGGAAGATATGTGCAAGAGTCCTAAGGAGGAAGTCTCCTTGGTATGTTCCTATGTGGTACAGAATAGACAAAAGGGAGGATATGTGAGAGATGGGGAGGGTCGGCCATGAGAGCCTTGTTGGCTATGATAAAGGCTTTAGCCACTGCAGTAATTCTGAGCAGAGTAACATCATCTGACTTACCTGTTAACAGGGTCACTGTGTCAACAATAGACTGCAAGGGGCAAAAGCAGAAGTAACAAGGGAAACAGCTAAGAGGTTCCTGCAATAATCCAAGTGAAACTGAATGATTGCTGGGACCAAAGTGCTAGCACTACTCAGAGGATGCAAAGCAAATTCTGATTATATTTTGAATTCCTATCTGGTCCTTAAAAAGTCAGGGTCTGGGCTGGGCGCACTGGCTCATGCCTGTAATCCCAGCACTTTGGGAAGCCGAGGCAGTCAGATCATGAGGTCAGGAGTTCAAGACCAGCTTGGCCAACATTGTGAAACCCTGTCTCTACTAAAAATACAAAAATTAGCTGGGCATGGTGGTACATGCCTCTAACCCCAACTACTCAGGAGGCTGAGGCAGGAGAATTGCTTGAAACAGGACCTGGGAAGTGGAGGTTGCAGTGAGCCAAGATCACAACACTGCACTCCAGCCTAGGCTGCAGAGTGAGACTCCATCTCAAAAACAAAAAACAAAAAACAAAAGTCAGGGGCTGGTCCCAGAATCTCACTGGAAATCATCCAACAGAAACTTCGATGGGACTCCTACCAGGTATAAGAATATAATGAATATTATAGAATTATTTAATTATCTTTGTCTAAAGCCATTACATTGTTTATATTTTTATATTTAGCCAAATATAAGAATATAAAGGCTTTAGCCATTATATATATAAGAATAAAAAGAATATAACGGCTTTGGCCAAAGATAATTACATAATTGCAAATTAACATTCTCCAGTAGTATTATAAGGGAAAACTAATGTATAACATGCCAGAGTTGTAAAATTTTTAATATTTTAATATAAATATTATAGAAACAGTGTAGAAATACATAAGTACCTATAAATCCAGTTTTTATTAAACTAATCAAGTTAGAGAAAAAATATTACCTTCTTAACTGTATTTCCAAGAGGATAATTATCAAAATGTAAATTTTCTAGAGGGCCAATGAAGAAATTTAGAACTAGAAAAAATCTGCGAGTACCATTCCCTTCATTTTTGGACTAAGGTAATAAAGCCCAGACATAAATGAAGCCTGGTCATTCTTCAAGCACCAAAACATATTTCAGGCTATGTGCAATGGCTCATGCCTGTATCCTAACACTTTGGGAGGCTGAGGTGGGGGGATCACTTGAATTCTGGAGTTTGAGACCAGCCTGGGCAAAGTAGGGAGACCAGGTCTCTACAAAAAATTTTAAAAATTAGCCAGGCATGGTGGTGCATATTTAAGGTCCCAGCTACTTGGGAAGCTGAGGTGGGAGGTCACTTGGGCCTGGGAGGTAGATGCTTCAGTGAGCCATGATCACACCACTGCACTCCAGCCTGGGTGACAGAGTGAATCCTGTCTAAAAAAAAAAAAATTCAATACTGTGATGGAAATATTTCTAGAATATATTTTTATTTCCCTTTCTTCTTAAAACAGAGACTTCTGAACATACTGCATCTTTGCCTTGGTAACTGTGGTGTCTCTAAAGAGCAACTATATCCAGCCCAGGTGTGATGCTGGACTTTGCTAACTGCTGCCTCCACCAGGCAACCCTAACAATCTCTACTCATCTTGCTCCCAGCTTATGGTGTCTGCTCTACATGATAGGCTGGAAAATAGTTAAGAACTATACAACTGCTTTGGTGTAGGAGCTTTATAACAATCAGTGTCAGCACTTGAAAACTGATTTTGCTCACTCTCAGTGTTGGGCTGTGTTTTGAAAAGCTAATATTGCCTCCAAATGGATGGATAAGTGATGTAAGCACATTGCTTTAGAAAAAGTTCTACCTCCAAATGCAACTGATCACTTTACAGAAAGTGTAGTTTTAAATTATTAAAAGCAAAATTAATTATCTGAAAAAATATTAACACCATAAACATCACTAAATGAAAATGCAAACTGCCACAGTAATGCTTATGTCTCAAGTAACAGCTTACAAGTATAAACAGTAAAGTAATAAGCTGCAATAAAAAGGCACTTCATCTCTTCAAAACCGGCTATCCCACCAAAATTCTCTAGTAAGTTAACATGAACTAAATTTTTGGTCCCTTTACTAGCATTCTACCAAAATCAGTTTAATTTTTAAAGTTAATAATAAAAACATTTTATTGTATCGGAAAGATTCTAAAAACACATAAAATCGTAAGTCAAGATAGCAAATGACTCATATATAAACAGTCAGGATAGTAAGTCTCCCTTAGCAATTAAAGAGCAAATAGAGGAACTCAACAGAGAATACAAAGTAAAAAGGTTGGGGCCCTTTAAGGAGATGCTGGAATTCCTGCCAAGCTGCATGTTCATGGCCACAAGTTAACAGAGTTTGGCCTCCGTCCCTGTGTCCCCACAGCTGCTCACTGCAGTTACAGGTGGGTCCCTGTGGGGTTGCCTACAGTCCTAGTTTTAACAGCCAGATATCTGTGTGGTTGGTTCTTAGCTGCTTCTACTACTCTCAAAAAGAAAGAGTTGGCAAGAACCTCGCCAAAATTAAACAATAGCTTTAGAAAGAAGCAGCACTAAAGATAAAGGCTTGAGAAGGGATTTTTTCTTCCTTTAAAGACAAGGTCTTGCTCTGTCCCTGAAGAGGCTGGAGTACAATGGTGCAATCTCCGCTTACTGCAGCCTCAATCTCCTAAGCTCAAGCAATCCTCCCACTCTCAGCCTCCCAAGTAGCTACACAATCGTGCCACCACACCTGCCTAATTTTTTAATTTTTTGTAGAGGTGGGGTCTTACGAGGTTACCCAGGTTGCTCTCAAACTCCTGGCCTCAAGTGATCCTCCCACCTTGGCCTCCCAAAGTGCTAGGATTATAGGCATGACCCATGATGTCTAATAGGGAAAGGATTTAAAAAAAAAATTCAGGGTTACTTTCTTATTTTACACTAGATGTTTCCTCTATTAAAACCTGAAATATTTAGCTTATTACAAATGCATGCACTATTAATATATGAATAAGTATTCACAAATCACTAACTCCCTGCTCTTTACTCCCACAAAAATCCTTTCTCAAAACAAAACCCTACAAATGTTAGCCCATTCCCACACCTCTGTCAAAACACCTTCTGAAATAGATGCTTTACGCTTTTTTGACAACACTTAAACACAAGTTGTGTATCATTTCCTATCCTGGTACTATAAGCTTCTCTAGGCCAAGGAACTTACTCAATTTTGCATTCTCTAAACCCCTGGCACCACTGCTTCATATCACAGCTATTTAGTGTCTGCTAAATGAACTACTATGCTATCAGATCATGGCACCTCCAATTCACTAATGAGAAAATTCAACTTTTTAACACAGCAATAACATTTCTGCCTCCAGGAATACTGCCATTTTCACAAGAGAAGGAAAGTCAGTGATTCAGTGCCTGCCATCTGCCCCAGAAGTCAGCTATTTCTGACAAGTCCTAGTGTGCACATGAGCCAATCAGGCTGCAGCTGCCTTTTTTAACAGGCATAGATGGAAGAATGAGAAAGGTCACTAAAGCAGAGTCCTTGTGTAATTCGTTAGGCATCACCCATAGGAAATTTGCTTCCTCTTCAGTCCTCTTAAAATCTTCTGAAGTTAAAACATGCTTTCAAGCCATTGTTTCTTCCCTCTGTTCTTTAACCCATTTATGCCAGAGGTTGCAAATTGTTTTGTGTGAAAAATCAGACCTTGGTGATGACCTTGAGCACTAGGATATAAATAACTCCCACAAGCCTAGCGTTCCAGTAATGGAATGCTAGGCATAACTGGGTTAAACTTTGCATAGTCCAACTTGCCAGGTTACCCGGTTGTTTACAAAGCCTTTCGCAATACAAAAACTTGATTAACCCTAATTGCCTGATGACGTCTACGGTTATTTCCTTTTCTCAGACCACTTCTTTTGAGACAAGGTCTTGCTCTGTCATCGAGACTGGAGTACAGTGGCTCAAACATGGCTCACTTGTAGTCAGATTCAAGTAATCTTCATGCCTCAAACACCTGAGTAGCTGAGTACATGCCACCACACTCAACTAATTTTTGTACTTTTTGTAGAGACAGGGTTTTGTCATGTTGCCCAGACTGGTCTCTAACTCCTAGGCTCAAGCAATCCACCTGCCTTGGCCTATTAAAGTGCTGGGATTACAGGTAGGAGCTGCCACGCCCGGCTCTCAGACCACTTCTTGAAGGCACCTTAGAGTTCCATAAAACTTGTGTTTTGACATTCAGTGTGATACTGTTTCTTTGTCACAAATTCAATTCTACAAGTCACATCTCTTTGTCTGCCTTCATGAGTCAAAACTACTTACTAGCTGGGCATAGTGGTACATGCCTGTACCAGTAGTCCCAGCTACTGGGGAGGCTAAGATGGGAAGATAGCTTGAACCCAGGAGTTGGAGACTGTAATGTGCTATGACGATCATACCTGTGAATGGCCACTGCATTCCAGTCTGGGGGACACAGAAAGACTCATCTTAAAAAAAAATTACCTGCTAGAACACAAAATAAATGGTAGAAAGAACGCCATAACAGAACAAACACACGACTCAGAAATGCCCAGTCTAGCACTCAGTGGCTGGGAACCCTTGCAGAGAAGTGCACAAGTACTCTCAGAGAGGACCTGCCTGCCTGTCACTGGCTCAGTGTGCACACCCTCTGAGCACGACATACAGAGTCATGGGCTAGAAATGTACTACCATGGGGGAAAAAAAGAATAGACTACCATGAACTGTCACACTTTTTAGGAGAGCATTTTACAGAATATGGCAGTATGCAGAACATTAATGGAGGGGTATAAATACAGGCTCTGAAGGGTATTCTGAATTCTTTCAGTGAAGGGTAATAACTAAGAGCCTGGACTACAAAGGCATATATAACACTGTAGGATTCAACTACAGAGTGCCTCAAGATTCCAAGTTCAGTTTCTTTAGAAATTTGTTAGGCATCATCCATGGGAAATTTGTCATTTTAGAAAGCCTGCAACAGAACAGGAGCATCATGTTTAAAATTCCTTACCAAGTAGCCCAGGTAAAAATCAACTTTTAAAAACTTAGCTGTATTTCTGCCAATGTACAAAAGAAAATCCCCCAAATCCAGAAATAGATACAGTTTGTTAATCAATTCTTGCTGCTGCAATTTTCTCAAAACAAAAATACAAAAGCAAACTATCTGAATTCATAACGAGCAGGACACATTCAGGCCTGAGGCTTTAAGAGCATGGTCAGCACCTCAGTAGTCTAAAGACATCTTTAGATGCTTTAGTCTCCCAAGACACAGCTGGAGATTCTAACTATGCCACCCCTTCTGCAACATGGGGTGGGTGAAGGGCAGGGAGAATGGGGGTGGTAGAGGCCTCTCCATGACTCTCTATCTCCAACTTCTCTTACTCCACTGCACCCAGATCCTCTACCTTCTGTATCTTAGGGGCAGGGAGGATGGAGAACAGTTTACTCCCACAAATATACTAACTCAGAAAAAAAAAACACTTTAAGTATTAGAAAACTTTTCCTAATCCAAGCAAATTCAATTATCTTTAGTCTATGATACTGTTTGTGGCAGCAAAAAATAAATAAATAAATAAAATAACCCAAAATGTATACAAATATGGAAACAACTAAATAAATTACAGTGCATTCATGCAATAAACTACTAGGCAACCATTAAAAGAATGCAGCAGATCTATGTGTACTTGGATATATCCAAATATTTTCAGTGAAAAGAGCAAAGTGCAAAACAATGTCTAAAATATACCACCATTTGAGTTTTTTTTAATGTGGATGGGGAAATATATGCTTCACACACATAGAATGTTTCTGTAAAAATACAAAAGAAACTGGGAATAATAGTGGCCTACAGAAGAGACTGAGGAACTAGGGTTTCCATAAAAAGAAATATACTTTTTTGATATTCAAAAAAATTTTTTTACTATGTACATGTATCCCTGTTTAAAATGTTTTAGGCTAGGTACAGTGGCTCACGCCTGTCCTCCCAGCACTTTGGGAGGCTGAGGCGGGTGGATCACCTGAGATTAGGAGTTCAAGACCAGCCTGACCAACATGTTGAAACCTCATCTCTACTAAAAACACAAAAATTAGCCAGGCATGGTGGTGCATGTCTGTAATCCCAGCTACTTGGGAGATTGAGGCAGGAGAATTACTTGAACCCAGGAGGCAGAGGTTGCAGTGAGCCAAGATCATGCCATTGCACTCCAGCCTGAACAACAGCAAAAGTTTGCCTCAAAAATAAATAAATAAAATGTTTTACCATACTTAAGTCTGTGATTATGATTTAAAAAAATAAAGCAATAGAAGAAAAAGTAATGCCTATTAAAAGCAATCTCATTTTTCTTAATTATTTCTAAAGTCTTTGTGGCACAATTTGAATTCAGTAAAACAGGAGAAACTGGAGGGATTGGGAGTTTGGAGAGGTCCCTTCCATCCTCCTCCTTTAAAATTACAGTAACTTTCAATTGGCCATAATGCTAAAAAAAAAATCCACTTGCTTCTCCAACAAAAATGCAAAATCCCTTAAATATTTGGCTCCACTGTAAAAACGCTTAAAAGATACAAATATATTAGCAAGTCTGTGACTAAAGTTCAATTACATTTTATATGCTAATGTGAAATACTAATCATATTTTTTATGAGTCAACAGTTTTATATGATTATTTTGTTTCTAAACTAACAAAGAACTTCAGAATTACTAAAGCATCCAAATTACCTAAACTCACTCCAGTCAAGCATCAGTTCAGTAAAAAAATAAAGGGTTTCCCCCTTCATAGCTTCCAAATTCCCAATCGTTCTCCATTTCCAAGCACGATGGGGGGCAGGGGCAAGGGAGATGGCAGGCAAAGCCTAGGCCCGTCCAACCCTCTTCAAACTCTGTAGATGCCTCCTCCTGGTTTCGGGGATCTCAGGTCCTCATATAGATACAGCCATCATCAGCACTCCCACATTAAGTGCACTGATTCCGTTAACAACGGTGGGAGACAAGTGGCTCCACTGGCTTGATTCTGAAGCTCAACCTGTGGCTCATGCACCTGCAAATAACAACAGGCTCTCATCAGTCACACAGGGCAAAGGAAGTGGAGCTGCCCCACCCCACACCCACACAAAACCAGACTGCTGACAGCCTCTTTGTAACGACTGCCACAAAAAGTAAAGCAAATGCCCTGCAACTGGATTTTTACTAATGGAAATGTATTTGTTGAGGATCCAAAGATGCTCAGTTATCTTGGAAAAAAGGTTGTAAGTTAACATGATCTTCAAAATTGAAGATGAGGAAAGGAATTTTGCCAACTTAAAACATTCATCAAAATAGATACCTGAAGCAGCAAAATATGACAAAATACCAGTTTCTCATTTTTTAAAATCCTGAACATTCAGAACTAAAACTATAACATTGTAAAAAAAAAAAAAAAAAGGGTCCAGGGATAGGAAAAAAATATTTCTCGGTCATTTATAAATTGGTTATTTATTCATACTTCCATTTATATACACATATTTGCCAGGTTCTCAGTACCAGGGATGTCATGGTGATTAAAAGACAGATATAGTCCCTACCTTCAGAGTTTACAATAGTAAATTAACACAAGGAATAATGCATTGGTGTATAGTTTATCTCTCCCACAAGAACAATTGGTTCACAGGTTTTAACAGAGTGGCTTTAAAGCATTTTATGATAAAATTAAAATATTAAAATGAGCTAAAAATAAAATATTTCATATAGTGAAAAGTGTCACTAAGAAAAATCAAACAATGGTGAGAAAAAGTGCCTCTGGAATGGAGGTAAGGATGTCTAGGTAAGGCTTCACTGAGCAGAACCCTCCAAAATTAAAATGAACTAAGTGTAACAAACTTGATGTCCGGTCAGCTGGGCACGATGGCTCACGCCTGTAATCCCAGCACTTTCAGAGGCTGAAGTGGCTGGAATGTTTGAGCTCAGGAGTTTGAGACCAGCCGGGACAACATGGTGAAACCCCATCTCTACTAAAATACAAAAGAATAGCTGAGCATGGTGATGCACGCTACTTGGAAGGCAGATATGGGAGGATCTCTTGAGCCCAGGAGGCGGAGGTTGTAGTGATCACACCACTGCACTCCATGGACTCCAGCGTGGGTAAAGAGCAAGATCCTGTCACAATAAAAAAAAAAAAAAAAACTTGATATCCTTGGAACGGAAAGAAGACCTGTGTGAGAAAGCAAGTGGAAAAGTGGTGGAGGTGGGCAGGGAACAAGAAACAAAGAGTACTGTAGACCACACAAGTAGTTTGGATTTTATTCTAATTACTATGGAAAGCCACTGGCAGGCTCTAAGCCTGGAAATGACAAGATGAGATGAGATCTCATTAAACATAATCATTTCTTGTTTAGAACGTAATATATTTTCAAATAGAAATAACATTACAAGTGGATATGTTGCAGTATTGCTTCCGTGCCTTCATTCAGCTATAATTTATTTAGTGTCTACTCTGTGCTAGGTTGCGTGCAAGGTACTGACTAGGAATAAAACAGCGTTTCTGACCTTGAGCTCATAGTCTAGTAGAGATGAGAAACACTGAACAAATAATTACAATTGTAATATTTATAAGAGTGAAATATGTAAAATGCTGTGAGTGCCCAGAGCCAAGGGTAGTTAATCCAACCTGACAGAGTCCAGGAGGAAAGTCTTCAGAGAAGCCCTGGGCCTTACAGGACGAGCAGAGATTTCTTTAGCAGAGCATTCCCCCGACACCCAAGCCCCTGATAGAATACAGGAAAATCTGGGGCCTACAAGAGACTCTGCCTTTTAAAATATTTATGAGCCAGGTGCAATGGCTCATGCCTGTAATGGTAGTGCTTTGGGAAACTGAGGTAGGAGGATTACTTGCAGCCAGGAGTTTGAGACCAGCCTGGGCAACAGAGTATGACTCTATGAAAAATTTTTTAATAAAATTTTTGTTTTTGTGTTTCTTTGAGATGGAGTCTCCCTCTGCTGCCCAGGCTGGACTGCAGTGGCACAATCTTGGCTCACTGCAGCCTCTGCCTCCCAGATTCCAGGGATTCTCCTGCCTCAGCCTCCCAAGGAGCTGGGATTACAGGTACGTGCCACCAAGCCCAGCTAATTTTTGTACTTTTATTAGAGATGGGGTTTCACCATGCTGGCCAGGCTGGTCTGAATGCCTGACCTCAAGTGATCCACCCACCTCAGCCTCCCAAAGTGCTGGGATTACAGGTGTGAGCCACTGTGCCCAGCCCCAAATATTTTTAATGTCAACTTTTTTTGTAGCCATTTTAATCCCCCTCAACTACAAGCTTTTATCAAAATTTTGAAAAAGTGCCAAATACTCTCCACTTAGATTCAAAAATTTTTAATTTCCAGATTTTCTTTTCTATATACACAAAGATTTATACACACATACACACACTTTATGAGCCATTTGAAAATGCTGAGGACACCATACCTCACCCTCTAAACTCTTCGGCTTGCATCTCCCAAGAATAAGCACATTCTCCTTTATGTATAACTACAATACCATTATCACACCTAAAAAACAAAATCAACAGTTCCTTAATATCATCTATTATCAGGTACTTCATTTTGTAATTTTAAGTACAAAGGACTTTGCTGAGAATTTTATTGAAGGAATGTGTTTTAATAAACTGGTTAGATTTATTATTACTTGATTGCATTTTTACATTTTTAAAATGCAATAATACTTTATAAAATTTAAGTTAAGGAATCTTTCCTTGGCAAGATTCATCAATGGCACAGTTACGGTGGCTCATGCCTGCAATCCCAGCACGTGGGAGGCCGAGGCAGGCAGATAATCTGAGGTCAGGAGTTTGAGACCAGCCTGACCAACATGGTGAAATCCTGTCTCTACTAAAAATACAAAAATTAGCTAGGTGTGGTGGTGCATGCCTGTCTGTAATCCCAGCTACTCGGGAGACTGAGGCAGGAGAATCCCTTGAACTGCAAGGTGAAGGTTGCAATGAGCCAAAGTCATACCACTGTATGCCAGCCTGGGTGACAGAGTAACTCTGTCTCAAAAATAAATTAATTAATTAAAAATAAATTTTAAAAATAAAAATTTTAAATATATTAAAAGAATAATTGTGAGCCAGGCATAGTGGCTCATGCCTATAAACCCAGTACTTTGGGAGGCTGAGGTGGGTGGATCACTTGAGATCATGAGTTCAAGACCAGCCTGGCCAACATGGAGAAACCCCCATCACTACTAAAAATACAAAAAATTAGCCAGGCATGCTGGTGTATGCCTGTAGTCCCAGCTACTTGGGAGGCTGAGGCCAGATAATCACTTGAACCCAGGAGGCAGAGGCTCCAGGGAGCCAACATCAAGCCACAGGACTCCAGTCTGGGCAACAGAGCAAGACTCAGTCTCAAAATAATAATTTTGGTAATCAACTACAGCAAAAAGTGTGACAGTGGTCCATGCAAGACTGACACTTCGAAAGCACTGCCTTAGCAGAAGAACAAGTAGAGGGAAGATGGCAGGAAAGGATTTATAGGAGAGTGTGTAGGTAAGACTGTGGAGGCCATGAAAGAGGGGGATAAACTGGACAAATGGACTGGGCATGAGCTCTTCAAAGATTCTGCAGGCCTTCCTGAGGACTTTGGACTTTACTCAGTCAGTTTTGGGATTTTACGTGACTAAAATCAAGTTTGTTTAAAAAGCTCTACTTCGCCACAGTGTAGCTGAATGGATGGGAGAGGTGAGGAAAATAGAGCGACTATTTGGAAGCAACAGAACAAGATTTGTATTTTTAACTGCAAATATGTAAAGATTTTAGTTTAATGGGTTGAATAAGCCTACTACATTGATAAATGAACAAAACAGAACAGTAAAACTAAACAAAGTTTATGTTGAAAGTGCTCATGTTGGTAGAAATGCAGATTTCAAGAAAGACAAGTCAGCAGAGACTTATGTAAATATTTTTTTAAACAGAGTCTCGGCCGGGCACGGTGGCTCACACCTGTAATTCAAGCACTTTGGAGGCCAAGGCGGGTGGATCACCTGAGTTCGGGAGTTCAAGACCAGCCTGACCAACATGGTGAAACCTCGTCTTTAAAAAAAATAAAAAAATAAAAATAAACAGAGTCTCACTCTGTCACCCAGGCTGGAGTGTAGTGGCGCCATCTCATCTTGATGAAACCCCCGCCTCCCAGGTTCAAGTGATTCTCCTGCCCCAGTCTCCCAAGTAGCTGGGATTACAGGCACGTGCCACCATGCCTGGATAATTTTTTATTAAAATTGATGGAGTTTCACTGTGTTGGCCA
Organism: Plecturocebus donacophilus; assembly: GCA_004027715.1. Classification (NCBI taxonomy): domain Eukaryota; kingdom Metazoa; phylum Chordata; class Mammalia; order Primates; family Pitheciidae; genus Plecturocebus; species Plecturocebus donacophilus. The sequence goes on along the minus strand of PVKP010009147.1, from coordinate 28,194 downwards.
GGCTGGTCTCAAACTCCTGGCCTCAAGTGATTTGCCCACTTCAGCCTCCCAAAATGCTGGGACTACAGGCGTGAGCTACCACTCCCGGCCAGAGACATAAGTAAATTTTGAAAGAAGCCCTTCAGCACTTTCAATGTCTCAGCATTTGATGAAGCTGACTCTTTTTAATACCTAGCTTCGGCTGGGCGCGGTGGCTCACGCCTGTAATCCCAACACTTTGGGAGGCCAAGGGGGGCGGATCACGAGGTCAAGAGATCAAGACCATCCTGGCCAACATGATGAAACCCCGTCTCTACTAAAAATACAAAAGTTAGCTGGGCGTGGTGGCATGCGTCTGTAGTCCCAGCTACTCGGGAGGCTGAGGCAGGAGAAGTGATCGAACCCGGGAAGCAGAAGTTGTCGTGAGCTGAGATCCCACCACTGCACTCCAGCCTGGCGCCTGGCGCCTGGCGACAAAGCGAGACTCTGTCTCAAAAAAGTAAACAAACAAAAAAAAACCTAGCTTCAGTTTCCAAGATGTCTTTCCTTTTCCTTGGCAAGATTCATCACTGGCACTAATTTTACGTTTATCAGTCACAATTAAAATTTAAATTTCCAAAGGAAAGAAGTGGGGTACAGAACAGATAAAATGGTTTAAAACAGACAGCATGACCTCAAAGCAGTGCTGACAGCAACTCTAGGGCTCTCCATTTATGCAGAATCCACAGGGAAGGCTGCCCCAAAAGCTAGCCGCCAGCCCTGCCTGGGAGGAGAGAGAAGCAGAGAACGTCCAACTGTTCGGCTGCTGACAGGATGCTGGCCCTTCACACCCTGCCCACCGCCTCCCTCCCCAACCACTAGGAGGACTCTCATTTTATTTATTTCACTTATTGGGCTTTATAGAAAGATTTCATTTGAACAGAGGGTTCCACAACTTTAAAAACATTTGAAAACCAAGGAGTCACAACTGCATGTTCTAAGTCTGAGGCTGGTAGTTCAAGAATAAGACCTCAAGTTCCACAGGAATCATCACTGCTGAAGAACAATGTAAAGAAAGAGACCCGGAAAAACAAGCCTACTAGAGGACTGGCATCTTTGGGGTAAAAAGAGAAGTTTTATTTTGGATCTATGGATTCTGAGGTGCCAATGTGGCATTCAACTTGGAAGCCCAGTGGACAGGATTGTAGGGATCTTAGGGGAGCACAGGGGCTAGACAAACTCTAAATGTGGGCGACTAGATTGAGAGAGACGCAAAAGGAAAGAAGGGGGGGTCTTAAAAGGTCACAGAAGAAGGCAAAGAGAGGAAGGTCTGCCTCAAGACAGGGTGTCCAGAGAACCTGAATTCTCCTCCAAGGTAATCTATACCCAGGAGCAGAGAGAGGCACTGGCTGGAAGGTTGCAGGTGGCTTATGGGGCTACAGAAGGGAAAGAGGGAAAGAACAAAGTGGATTGGTTAGGGAGCAACTGAAGGATTAAACAGTGGGTCCAGGCCTGATGGGGCTGGAACTCTGGGAGAAAATGAAGGCCACAATGAGATAAAAGACAAGACACGGGGAGAACAGGGAAGCATCTTAACGAGGCTGTAGAGAAAGAATACCATTACCAGAACCCAACATCTTACCGGCAGACTATTCCGGAAAGCACTCAGCCAAAAACACAAAGTCAACAGGCAAAAACAGGAGTAAAAGTCAATGGCTAGGGGAGGAGCTGGGGTGGGGGCAGTTGTGCCTTACCGCCCTGGGTCTGGCTGCAGGAATCATGCAGCCCTCCTCAAGCACTTGCTGCAGAAACAGGAGACTCTCCCTAGAAGGGGAGGCCAGAAGAGCCCACCCAGCCCTCTGCATCCCTTGTCATAGCCATTCCTGGGAGTGGAGCCTGGCAACAAAGTCATGTGAAGCTCTTCTCTGTTGATTGAGGAGCCCAACTGAATACTTACAGGAAAACTGGGTACAGATAATGCCTAGGAGAAGATCTAAGCCCGTTTCCCAATTTGCACACGGCGTTATTCGTATTAGCAATAACGAAAACTATGTATGTTTTAAGTGCAATTGTAATTTGATTGAGAACTGGAAAGCCAATATTAAAAGAGAAATAAAATTAAAATAATACTAACTACATTAAGAGGTCAAGGGGTTCAGATGTTTTAATACCATCATAAATGCCTATAACAACAATAATACACCCAAAGTTTCTCAAATTTTTATCTTTAGCTAGACTACCCAACCCTGCTCATTTTGCTCAATGATAAAAATGAAGGCCAGGTGGGGCACAGTGGCTCATGCCTGCAATCCCAGCACTGTGGGAAGCTGAGGCTAGAGAATCACTTGAGGCCAGGAGTTAGAGACCAGCCTGGGCAACACTGAGAGACTCCCATCTCTACAAAAAATGTCTTAAAGACCTAGCACAGTGGCTCATGCCTCTAATCCCAGCACTTTGGGAGGCCATGGCGGGTGGATCACCTGAGGTTAGGACTTCAAGACCAGCCTGGCCAACATGATGAAACCCTATCTCTACTAAAAATACAAAAAATTAGCCGGGCATGTGGCAGGCGTCTGTAATCTCAGCTACTCGGGAGGCTGAGGCAGAAGAATCGCTTGAACCCGGGAGGTGGAGCTGGCTGAGATCATACCATTGCACTCCAGCCTGGGCAACAAGAGCAAAACTTCATCTCAAAAAAAAAAAAAAAAAGTTTAAAAAAATTAGCCAGATGCTGTGGCACGCACCTGTATTCCTAGCTACACAGGAGGCTGAGGCAGGAAAATTGCTTGAGCCCAGGGAGTCCAGCTTAGACAAATGTCCTCTACCCTATATCTCCTCCCCTAACCACTGACTTTTACTACTGTGGCTCTATGCCCTATTAGACAACATCATGCCAAAGAAACGGATACTTTCAGAAAAGCCTTACTAACTCTAGGAAACAACTAACCATTTTTAAGAATTGAATAGTAACATAAGGCGCAATAAAAATCAGTCTTTATGACATTCACTCAATTATTCAGTGATTTCCAGAAAGTCAAAACATCCTTGCCACCAAAAGAGGGGAGTAATTAAGAGATGCCCTCCCCCTGGTAACAAACAGTATTAGGAAACTCATCCCACATTTACTACATTAATACAGCCATTAAAGATAATAATAGAACTCAATAATAAAAGGAAAACATACCTCTTTAACCATTCTGAAAGTATGTAACTGCTCAACTCTCTATAATCCTTAACTGTCAACCCTGCTTCCTCTCCAAGCATGCACATCTATATTTCACAAATACAGAATTAAAGTGACATAGTAAATCTAAAATATTAAGCGTTATCCTCAGACTGTGGCAGATAAAAAAAAAATACAAAACATTACTTATGTGGTATCATTATTATGTAAGTCATTAAGTCTTATTAAACACCTACTAGTTTCTATCAATACAGAAACAAGAGTGAAATGTGGCAAAACCTCAACTAACCAGAACAACTGAGGATCGAGTCTTTGAAAAACCATGCCTTTCAGATAGGTGAAGGTTTATTTACAACTCTGAGCACACAAATTTTTTTGGTTAACTGTTCTGGATGACATGCTTTGACTCAAGCCAACATGATGAACGTCAGTGATCACACCGTAAGATGACATCCTGAGACCCATGAGGCTCTGTCCTTACCCAATGAGACCTCAGACTCCAGCAACCTCGCTTTTATACTGCCCTTGTCTTAGCCCCTGCTGTCACATTCTGCTCTGTCTCTTTTGTTCTAATAAGCAAGTGTGCCCAAACTGTATCTAAGGATAAGGTACCTGGTTCTCTCAGCTCTGCTGGGCACACATAAAGTTCTTCCAAGGGAGGTAAACAAATCCTAGCAAACAGGATTTCGAACCCTGACTTCCACTTTACCTGCTGTGGAAGTCTTCCAAATAATTTACTTCCTCAAAAAATAAATTCTGACACATGCTACAACATGGATGAATCTTAAAGACATTATATTAAATGAAATAAGGCAATCACGAAAGGATAAATACTGTATGACTGCACTTTGATAAGGTACCTAGAATAGTCAAAATCATAAAGACAGAAAGTAGAACAGTGGCTGCCTAGGGTGGGAGGAGGGCAGATGGGGAATTACTGTTTCATGGGTACAGAGTTCCAGTATGGGAAGATAAAAAAGTTCTAGAGATGGACGGTGGCTGATGCTTACACAATAATGTGAATGTACTTAGTGCCACTGAACTGTACACGTAAAAATGGTTAAAATGGTAAAGTTCATACTATATGTATACATCTTACCACAACCATAAATTTGTTGTTTCATTTTGTCTTTTTTTTTTTTTCTGAGACAAGAGTCTCGCTCTGTCACCCAGGCTGGAGTGCAGTGGTGTGATCTCATCTCACTGCAACCTCCACCTCCTGGGTTCAAATCAACTCTCCTGCCTCAGCCTCCCAAGTAGCTGGGACTACAAGCACCTGCCACCATACCTGGCTAATTTTTGATAAAAAATTTTTTCAATTTGATTTCATTTTAAGTTCCAGGATACATGTGCAGGACGCGCAAGTTTGTTACATATAAAATTTTTTATAATAAAAATTTATATCCTCATTATCTATCACTATGTTCTAGACAGGTGATATGCTAAGTGCATTGGTGTGATCACCATCTAACCACTCCAAGAGGGTTATTTTATGACACGAGTCAAAATGAGCCCAAAAGGTATCTTAAAATTAGAATTCCAAATTACCATATACTATATTTAACACAGAAAAAGCATGTTTTAGAGGAACTGATCCATAAGAAAGAACACTAGAAAAAACTCAGAGACAGGAAAGCACTCTAGTCTGGGAAGCAAATTGTGAAAAGAAATGAACAACTAGTGGCAACTCACGGGCGGCCTTACTGCTGAGCAAATATTCCATAGTAGCCACCTGGAATGCTTTTCAAAAAATTCTTCAGGGTATAAAAATTAATAATTTGGAATTCAAATCTGAGTACCTGTTGGTTAACACTTTAAATTGAATATCAGCAAGAGAAACTCCTGAGGCATTTAGTAATTGCTAAATTTCTCATCCCGGCTCATGTTGTCATTCCAAATGTGTGATTGTTCCACACTTTCAACTGCCAGCAAACCACCTTCCATCTCTCATCTAAGATCCTCTCCAAATACCATCTTAGACAGAACCCGACTTTCCCAGATAAACAGATACTGACTCTTAACAACCCTATCTGCCCCACATCAGTTTACTAATTAACCTTTCTCTAGACTAAACAAAAACATCAAAAACGAACCAATGTACCAGACCAGTATGCCAGTTTAAAAAAAAAAAAAAAAGACCCAACACACACAGCACTGTGCATCATGTTAGAAATGTCACCTAATAGCCTCTCTCTGCACAATGACATGCTTGGCTCACTGAAGTTACTCAACTACTCAAACTACAGAGTTCAACAGGGACTTGACTCATTATTTAACACACATATACAGACTATTTTTTTGTGTGTTTTTATTTTTTTTTTTGAGACAGGGCCTATGTCACCCAAGCTAAAGGGGTGTGATCACAGCTCACTGTGACCTCCATCTCCCAGGCTCCAGTGATCTACCTGCCTCAACCTCCTGAGGATCTGGGACTACAGGAGCACACCACAACATCTGGCTAATTTTTTATTTTTATTTTTTGTAGAGACAGGGCTTCCCTATGTTGCGCAGGCTGGTCTCAAACTTCTGAACTCAAGAGAACTGCCTGCCTTGGTCTCCCAAAGTGGTGGGATTACAGGTATAAGTCACTCTGCCCAGTCTATTTTTTGTTTTTAAATAAATTCCTTGAATGATTGCCTAAAGACAAAAGAGAGCTAAATAAGGTTATAAACATCCTCTTGAATAAAAGAAAGAATAATTACATACAAGTTTTCAGGTGTCTCTTAAGTTACAGGAAAAGGTTTACAATCAAACCATTAAAACTTATGCAGTGAAGTCATATAATTTTTCTATTAATAACATGTCTTTGTTCTTATCTTTCCTCCCCTTTTTGAAAAGTTTAAACGTGAATCTGCAGCAACCTGACCACATTCTTTCTATTTTAAATCATTTTCCAATGAGATTAGTATCCCTTGAAGAATGGGAGACTCCTATCAAAATCCCACTCCCCAAAGTCTAATGGTTCAAAATCTCCCAGGTAACCAAAATCCCCAGATACTTTTTAATAATTATGTATATGCGGAAATATTGTTTTCAAATGCAAAATACCCAAGGTAGGTAACAAATGCTATATACTAAAAGTAAAATACTTTGCCATAAGGAAGTTGTATCATTTACTCATTACAAATTATTTATTTATTTATTTATTTTTAAGATGGGGTTTCACCATGATGGCCAGGCTGGTCCTGAACTCCAGACCTCAGGTGATCCACCCACCTTGGCCTCCCAAAGTGCTAGGATACAGGCATGAGCCACTGCGCCCGGCCTACAAATTCTTTTACTTTCATGTAATTATTCTGAAATATTGGTTATCAGCCAAATAATCCCAAAAAGCAAAATTTTGGAAAATTATGAGAAAAAAATGTAACATTAAAAATATTAAAGAATGTAAAATATCTGTCTAAATAATGGTCTTCTGCTTTTTTGGACTGTATTCCTTAACTTGATGTGAACATAACATGAAGTCATAATAAAAAGCTAATGAAATTTGTATAGTTCATCTTTTCTACAGACTTTAGAGCTAAATGATACCTGCTGCTACCCCACCATTCCACAGCTAAACCCAGTCTAGTTATCACTGTAAAAGCAAAAGTATCCTTCAGAAGCAGTAACATTACAGATAGGCAAATCATGTTAGGTTGGTTGGTCTGTTTTTTGAAACAGTCTCACTCCGTGACCCAGGCTGGAGTGCAGCAGTGCAATCATAGCTCACTGCAACTGTGAACTCCTGGGCTCAAGGGATCCTCCCATCTCAGCCTCCTGAGGAGCTGGGACTACAGGTGCCTACAATCGCGCCTGGCTAATTTTTTTATTTTTTGTAGAGACAGGGTCTCCCTTTTCTTTTTTGTCCAGGCTTGTCTCAAACTCCTGGTCTCAAGCAATCCTCTTGCCTGGACTCCCAAAGTGCTGGGATTATAGGTGTGAGCCACCATGCCTAGCCAGCAAATCATTTTTAAAGGGAAAAATCTGAGTTTATAACGAAACATATCAAAAAAAGGAAATTCCCTTTCATTGTATATTTTGTTTCTCACTGTGTATCTCTTTAGTTCCACCTCTTAAAGAGTCAACAGATTTTAAATTAAACAGTCTGATCACATAAAAGAAATCTTAAAAGAGCCACAACGAAACAACGGATCAGTAATAGCTAAGTCATCAATTACTCTCTTGGCTAATGAGGCTGTGAATCTTGGGTGGAGTGAGCAAATCCAGCATAGTTGCTGGTCAGTCAGTTAGCTGGCTAACTTAACACACAGAAAGAATTACTCAGCGAAATCATTTCACAAAAGAAAACCTTTGAACTTTGTGGACTATTCCCCATGGATCCCTACCACAGGCCTTAGAACATTCCCAACTTTTATCACATAGATATCTTTGCAGTAAAAAACACGTCTTTGTTAGGACCTAACAAAATAAGAATTCACTTAAAACATCTAACCCATCTCCTTTACAGTAGAAACAAGAAAAGGCACAAGAAGACATTAGTGAAGGAAATGCAAATTGTTGCAGCATTTGCCTCAGTGGGGAATATTTAAAAATCCACCTTCCTAGACAGAGGTCTAATACAAAAAGGTATCTTAGTTATGCTGAGATTTTTTTTTAATTGCACCTGACATAATTTTTAGTTAACCTTTTGTTTTTGCTTTCATTGCTGGACTTTTAATGATTTGACTATCCTGTATATATAAATCAAGTTAACTGCTGTCATTTTAAAGGTTGCTAAAGCTTTATTCACATATCCTTAATTTACTTAACTTTAAAAAAACAATTTTCATTCAATTTTCCCAGCAAATTCTAGGCATTAAGAAACTGATTCATCTACTGACACCTCAAATGCTAACTTCTTGGGAAAATTCATGATTCAATCTTCAAATCTATTGTCTACAAATATATAGTACCTATATTCCAAAAATGGGAAGTAATAGATTAATACCATGTCTGTGAACATAAAGACTCCCAAGAATTGCAAATCCAAACCAGCAAAGAAATGCCCCTGCTGAAAAGTGACCTTCTAAGAAGTCTCTCAGGACAGAATTTTAAGTTATTCTGGATTATAACCCTAAGAATCATTATATAAGCAAAAGGTCATGGCTAAAATGGCCATAACTCAAAGTTTACATACAAGCTATCCTTAGTTTGTTAGTATTGCCCCTTTAACCCTCAGAAGGGTCCTGTTTTGAGGCAAAACTCATCTGTGGTGACAGAAGTCAAAATCGTGGTTGCCTTGGGCAGGGAGAATGTGTTTACTGAACGGAAAGGATCCAGGGCCTGAAAATGTTCCACATCTTGATCTGAGTGTGATTATCAGAACATATACATATATAAAAAGTCACTGATGCAAGAAGATGCAAATCCATTCATCCTTCACGCTGAGAAATGGCTCTGAACCCAGGGAGCTCCCTGGATAGGAAGACTGAGGTCTTGGGCATCTTGGTTACTCTGTCAGTGATGCTGGTGAGGATGCAGCAAGGGGACCCCCTGAGGAGTGCTGATCCTCGGGGATGAGTCTCCTGTGAGTCCAGGGTGCTCTTTGGTTATTTTTTTAAAAAATAAATAAAAAATAAAAAAGTCACTGAATTGTACCTTAAGATGTTTCTGTAGGTTATACCTCAACAAAAGATACACATAATTTTTAAGCACATTGAAATATATTGTTAAAAATCTGTTCAAATAAATCATATAAAACCATTCTGGATCTAGCTATCAAGATGTTTTTTCCAAATGAATTTTAATAAAGACACACATTGCAAACACCTTTCAAAATACACTGTGATTTCTAAGACTCTTTCAGTTAAAAAAAGCCTCCAAATTTTCCAGCTGAAAGCATCCCAAAAAAAGATCTGTTTATCTTAATGTTGCAAATAAAGAAAATCAAAGCTACAATGGATAAGAAAAGTACCCAAGATGAGGCAGTTAGTCAATGACAATGATAATAACAGAACTGTTTCCTGATCTCTGGCCACTCCCGTTCGCACCAGGCCGTTACTTTTCTGACATCGCAAAAAAATCTGAACTCTGAATCTACCTATGGCCTACGATTCAACAAATGTCTCAAAACGCTAGTCAACAGGCCTCAAAGTGTATGCATGAGGACATATTCATCTTCCTTCATCCTCTCAAGCCAGTTGACAGATTAATGATTACATGTTCAAGCATTTTACCTAGATGCAATAAAATTAAGTATGACATCTTAGAAAATGTGGTTCAAGAGAAGACATACTCGGGGATTGACAAAATCCATCTTACTTCCTTTCAAGTCTCTTTGAGGTTCACTTGGTTCTCAAACACAGATCCCTGCTAACAGGACTCAAAAACATCACTTGGGACCATCAAACAGCGCTGCTTCGGACGACACGCTGGGAACACCCCCACCTGACCCGAGCGTCCTCCACTCTTTGAGCACAAGCTCTGGGGGTGACCTGTGCCTGCCGGTTTAGTTTTAGACCCAACAGAAACAGCTGACATCTTGTGCAAAACTTAGCATTAACGTACATCCTTTCCGCGGGAATTTATTTCTGTTCGCACAAGGCGTTTCTGCTCCGCACAGAGCAGGCCTTGCTTCCCAGGACGCCGCTCGCCCTTCCACAGCCTCCTTTTCAGCGTGCAAAATCCGACTTAAGGAACAGAAGTCGAAACGGCCGCGGATCTCCCGAGCGACAGGTCGGGCGCTGCCGGGGTAGGCGCGGGGTCGGGCGGCGGTGCCCGGCGGGCCACGGCGCGGGGGAGGCCCGCTCACTTCACAACGGCAGCCGGGAGCCACCGGTTGCGGCGGCCGCTAGACGCTTCGCCACCGCGCGGCGGCCGCCCTGGCCCTCTGAAGTTCCGACCGGCCGCGCGCCCGGCCCCAGCTGCGGGTTCGCGCCCCGCCCGGAGCGAGCCCGGGGGGCGGGTCCGCGGGGGCTCGGCGGGCGGAGCGCGGGGCGCGCGGCGGCCCCGGGACGCCGGGGAACTTGGGCGCCAGCCACTGCCGCCGCCCGGCCGCTTTCCTTTCACGCCTCCCGCGGGCTGACGCGCGGTGTGCTGCCAGCCAGGGGCTGACGGGCGCCGCCGCCGCCGCTCTCTGCCACGGCGAGGCGCCCAGGCGCGCCCCTACAGCCGGTCGGCCGGCGCGCGGGACCGCGGGGCCGCGCGCGGGCGCCGCGCTTCCCCCCCCTCCCCGCCCCGCCCCCGCCCCCAACGTGCCGCCGCCGCCGCCGCCGCCCGTTGGCGCCTCAGCCCGCGCGCCCGCCGCCGCCCGGCGGTTTTCCGTTGGCAAAGTTGCGCGGCCGCTTCGAAGGGGACGCGGTGCGGTCCCCCGCCCCGGCGCCTCCGCCGCCCCTCCAGGCCACCGCGCGGGAAGGCCCAGCCGGCCGCCCCGCTTTTTTACCTGCCGGGAGTTTTCGCGCGCGCGCTCGCTCGATCGCTCGCTTTTCCCCTTCTCGCGCTGGTTTTCTTTCTTTCTTTTCGCTCCCCCGCGCGGGCGCTTTTTCCTCTCGCGCTGCCAGCGCTCGCCCGCTCGCGCCCTCCTTCCTGCTGGGTTCGGCGGAGCGGGGCGGCCGGCAGCTCTCCCCGCCCCCCTCCACCCGCGCTCCGGCGGAGGCGGCGGCGGCGGCGCTCCGCGCTCCGACTCATTCCAATATGGCACGGACGCAGGGCGCATGCGCCCGCGCCCCCCCCACCCCCAGCTCCGCGGTCCTCCCGGCAGCCCGCTCCCCTCGCGCCGCGCCCGTGGAACCCCCGGGCCGGGCCGCCCCGCTCCCGCCCGAGCTCCCTCCCGGCTGGGGCCGCGCGGGAGTCGATGACTCCCCGGGCTGGTGTGTCGGGGTTCCGGCGCCGCTGGCCACCCACACCCCCAGCCAGCAACTCGGCGCGGACGGCCCCGAGGCCGTGGCGCAGGACACGCGGCGGCGCCTCGGGCCCCCGACGGCGCGGTGGCCCCGAGCGGAACGGCCCCGAAGAGGAGACGCACCCCCGGGAACCCAGTGCCTGCCCTGGGCCTGCCCCGACCCGGGAGGGAAGGAACCCCGCGCCTCACCTCGGTTTGTGGACTGGGTGGCGGGGAGCCCAGAGGGGTCCGCAGGTCGGACCTGGCGTACCGGCCGGGGAAAGCGCGCCGCTGTCGCCTGCACGTGACCCGCTCGGGCAAGATGGCATGAGCGGAGGAGCGGCCGGATCCCAGATGCGCGCGTGCCGCCGCCGCAGGGGCTGCACCCGTTTGCCTGCCCCACGTCGGGGATCCGGCGCGCCCTCTGAGACCTGGAAAGGCACCCAAGTGCCCCCTGTCTGCGAAGTCCAGCTCGGGCCTTTCGGCGCCCCCGATGTCCCTAGGCTTCCGCAGGAGGCGCCTTGTAAATCTTGAGTCTTCCTGCAGCGAGGGGGCACAGGACAGCTGCGAATTGGGACGATCTAAGAGCCCGGAGCCCTGGGAAGGATCAGAACCTCGAAGACCGCTGCAAGTCTGCCCCGCAGCCCGAGGTGACCGCGGGCGGTTACGTTGCCCGAGCTCGCCCTCTCTCAAGCGCAGGTGCCCGTGGGGACACACACTCGCCCACCTGCTCCAGAAAGTTCCCTCCCAGAGGGAGTTCCCTATCAGACTCCCAGGCCCTGAAAGGAGTTCTCGGACAAGGCTCTGATGGCTCCTGCCTTTCAGGGAAGAAGAGGCGCCCCCACTGCCAGAAGAAAGTCTGGGGTACCCATCATGTGCCAGGCGCAAGCTCAGGCCACCTCCCTCAACCGCTCTGGGAAATACCCTACTTCAAAAGCTTGCTCAAAGTCAAACGCTGCTGGCTGGATTTGAATCAGAGGTTTTTTTTAAATCGCCATTGAAAAGACAGTAAATATGACAACCAGAGAGAAAAATCTAAAAAGAATGCAGTATCCATATTATTACAATGAAATGCAACTTTTCACCACATAAAACACACACACACACACATATATATATATATACATGTCTTTATATAGTTGAAACCACTTTTTTATTGCTACTTTCACTACTATTTTTTCTTTTGTTCACATGATCCGTTTTTAAGGTGTGCAGGTGTCCTTAACTATTCACTCAGCTCCCTACTTTTTTTGGTTATTTACAGTTGTTTGCTAACATATCCTTGAATTCTGCACTTGAGACAAATACCTGGAAGTGAAAAGGAATGGCCAGGTGGTCTTGCCTTACAGCGTCATATTTTCCCAAAGAACTGAGCTGCCCCAATTATTCTTCCACCTCCAAGGAGCAAGTGTAAGGAGTTTAGCACACATATATATTGAGTGCCATTTCCCCCCTACTTTAATAGTCTGTTGCCAGTTCACGGTTACTTAGCATTTGTTAGGTGATGAAACATTCAAAAATGAACGTTTTTCCAGACATTCACTCTCTGCATTCCTTCTGCGAATGATAGTTGTTAAATACTAATAGATACTACTCCTTTGTCACCATTGATGCAAGTATTTTCTAGCCTATTGTTCTTTCTTGTTTTATTCTAATGTTCAATCTGTCATTCTAGTGAATCCTTTGTGGTTTTTTTTAACTGCCTCAATGCTGACAAAGTGAGCTTTCCACTGCCCATCTATAGTCTTTTTTTCTGCTAGTTTTGTACAATTTCATTTCGTATTTCATTCTCTGATGATTATCTGTCCCAATTTTATTTTATTTATTTGGAGTAAAATATGGACTTAACTGCCACTGTCATCAGTTGTTATTAATTCTGCAATGAATAAGAGGGGGTGTCACCATGTTGGCCAGGCCAGTCTTGAACTCCTGACCTCAGGAGATCCACCCACCTCGGCCTCCCAAAGTGCTGGGATTACAGGCGTGAGCCACCAAGCCCAGCCTGCAATTAACATTTATTAAATAATTATTGACCAGACGCAGTGGCTTACACCTGTAGTCCTAGCACTTTGGGAGGTGGAGGCAGGAGGATTGCTTGAGGCCGGGAGTTTTAGGCTGCAGTGAGCCGTGACTGTGCCACTGGGCTCCAACCTGGGTGACAGAGCAAGACTCTGTATCAAAAAACAAACAAGCAAAAAAACTTTTCTTACTCTTGGTTTAGTAAAATCTACTTTTATGCTAGACTTTTGATTTTGATTCGTATGTTTCTGAATTCTCCATTTCCTTCTGTAGACCTAGGTTTCAGCAAATACCATGTGAATGTAAATATTGGTTCTTTGGAATAGGTTATAACATATGAAAAGATTGATTCCCCCTCATGCCCTCATGAGCTTTTTTTCAGAATATCAGTTGATATCCACACTGGTTTATGTGTCTCTACACATTCTAGGATAATCATATAAGGGTTAAGAGGACTGGCTTTGAGGATGGACCATCCAGGTTCAACACTTAGCAGCCCTGTGACCTTGCCAAGTTATCTTTCCCCTTTGGGCCTTCAGGTCTTGGTCTATAAAACTGGGATAAGAATAACACCTGCCTTACCAACTCAATGCCTAGGACATAGTAAATGCTTTGTAAATGTTACCTCTTGTTGTTAATGATTTTTTTTTTTTTTTGAAACAAGATCTCATTCTGTTGCCCAGGCTGCAGTGTAGTGGTGCAATCATGGCTCACTGCAGCCTCTACCTCACAGGATCAAGCAATCCTCCCACCTCAGCCCCCTGAGTAGCTGGGACTACAGGTGTGTAACACCATGCCAAGCTAATTTTTGTATCTTTTTAGAGACAGGGTTTTGCCATGTTGCCCAGCTGATCTTGAACTACTAGGCTCAAGTGATCCACCTGTCTTGGCCTCCCAAAGTGCTGGCCACCATGTCCGGTCCTATCTTTCAATTTATTCAAATATTGTAAAACTTGGCCGGGTGTGGTGGTTCACACCTATAATCCCAGAACTTTGGGAGGCCAAGGAGGGCAGATCACCTAAGGTCTAGAGTTTGAGACCAACCTGACCAACATGGAGAAACCCCGTTTCTACTAAAAATACAAAAGTTGGCCAGGTGTGGTGGCGCATACCTGTAATCCCAGCTACTCAGGAGGCTGAGGCAGGAGAATGGCTGGAACCCAGGAGGCGGAGGTTGCAGTGAGCCGAGATCAAGCCATTGCACTCCAGCCTGGACAACAAGAGTGAGACTCCATCTCAAAAAAAAAAAAAAAGAATATTGTAAAACTCTCCAGCCTTTCTCTAGTGCTCACCTTCATGACCCCTAAGAACAGGAAGAATGAAGAACCACAAGGAACAGTTGAAAATTGTCTGCACATCTGACTTGTGTTGGACACTATGCAGATGTGGGTGTGAGAATGGACATACACAGTTGGACATATTCTCCTTTAACTCTTGCAACATCGTTCAGGACAGTCCATAACATTCCCTATGACAAAGCAAACTGGGAGCATCCAGGTCATCCTTAAGAGAAGCAGAGCTTAGACACAAACCAGGCATGCCAGCTTCTCAGACACATTACTGGGAAATTCAAGTTGGGGGTTGTTGACAAAAGAGGCAGCCCCAGAAGAGCACAGAACAAGGGGTAACTTAAGGAAAACTGACTTCTGGTCATGACTCACCCCAGCTGAAAAGCTTCTCAAGGTTCCCTATTGTACTTTGCACAAGTCCAAAAGCCTCATTTTGGCCTATAAGACTTGCCCAGGCCAGGCTCAGTGGCTCATGCCTGTAATCCCAGCAGGGGAGGCTAAGGCGGGCGGATCACCTGAGGTCAGGAGTTCCAGACCAGCCTGGCCAACATGGTGAAACCCTATCTCTACTAAAAATACAAAAATTAGCTGGGTGCAGTGGTGTGCTTCTATGATCCCAGCTACTCGGGAGGCTGAGGCAGGAGAATTGCTTGAACCTGGGAGGCAGACATTGCAGTGAGCCGAGATCGTGCCAGCCTGGGTGACAAGAACAAAACTCTGTCTCAAAAAAAAAAAAGTGGCCTGCCCACCCGCCTTCACCTGTCCCATTCACCTGTCCCCACTCACCTGCCTTGCTTGCTGTATTTTAGCTGTACCTGTCTCCTTTTCATTTCATGGGTATGTCACTGTCCTTACCACTGCAAGACCCTGGCACACTTCCCATCCCACTTCCTGCACCCACTTTTACATAGGTGACACCTTATTGTTCCCGTATCTGCTTAACAATATGGTCTCCTCAGAGAGGCTTTCCCTGCACACCCCATCTAAACAGGTTATCTCTCTCCCCGGTGGTGACATATCTAATTTATACCTGCATTTGTCATTTAGCTGGATTCTGTCACCCTCTCTAATCCCACAGATAGACGTCAGTCCCCTTGAGCTCAAAGACATGTCAGTCTCCATAACTTTGAGGCTAGCCCTTTCCCTAAGAGGCCGTGGGAAGACAAGAGGGTGGCTAGTCAATGGGCAGCATCCAAGACAAGAGGCTGGCACACCCAGCGGGCATCCTGGCCATTCCCAGCTTAGTCTCCACTTCCTGCTGGCTTCATGGGGAAGGGGTGGCAACCCCCCTCATCATTGACCAAGGGATTAGCATTCAACCATTCTTATGAGTCCCCTATGCCCTGAAGCCTTGCCGGCTACCACGGAGCAGATCTGCTCTTTGGGGGTAGACATCTACCTGGGGCCTTGTACTGGATGGACCTGAGGGCCAGGCCTGGACCCTGGGGACTAGCAGAACCCTCAGCCAGGGCATCATGCTGTTTTCAACCCATGAAAAACTGAATGAAATTCCACAGACCAGCCAGGCCTGCTACCAGCAATCCGCGGCCTTCCATTGCCACTGACCAGCCAGCTTCCTTCAGTCAGTCCAAATGAGGCCAGCCACATAATGACTCTCTGTGGCTAATTCCCCAAGCAATCAGGTGATCCCCACCGAAGAGTCACTGCTCACCCCATGCCACTCTTCGCTGAGGCCCAGTGGACTATGCTGGCCCTGCTGCCCCGGGAGCACAGGCCATGACTACACATCCTCCAGAACACCAGCCCTGCTTCCCTTCGTGTATTGGCTCCTGCAAACCCTGTCCTGCCACATGTCCTCTCAGCTACACTGTGTTGTCAGGGAAAAAGCAACGGGAGTGGAGGCAGACAGCAGGAGTCAAGTTCAGAGTTAGTCACTGCTTCTCTATGAGACCTTCTGGGGGACCCTTCACCTCTCTGGGCTCAGTTTCCTCGTCTTTGTAAAATGGGGATGAAATCACCTACTTTGTTGGGTCCTAGGAATCCAAGAACAAAATGTGTATAAACATTCTTTGCAAACTGTAAAGCACAACAGAATTATGAGAAATAATTGTCCTGAACTCAAAGCCATCTCCTCCCAGAGACCTCCCAAGATTGCTCCCCTGGCTACAGAGCCTTCTAATACTCCCCTCACTCATAGGCAAACACTGATCCAATTTCTAGTTTCAAGATTAGTTTTGCCTGTTTTTAAAAACTTCATCATAGGCCGGGCATGGTGGCTTATGCCTGTAATCCCAGCACTTTAGGAGGCTGAGGCAGGAGGATTCATCGAGACCAGGAGTTTGAGACTAGCCTGGGCAACATAGCAAAACTCCTTCTCTACAGGAATGTTAAAAATTAACCAGGTGTGAGCCGGGCGCGGTGGCTCACGCCTGTAATCCCAGCACTTTGGGAGGCTGAGGCGGGCGGATCACCTGAGGTCAGGAGTTCGAGACTAGCCTGACCAATATGGTGAAACCCTGTCTTAAAAAAAAAAAAAAGAAAAAGAAAAAAAAAAGAAAAATTAGCCAGGTTGGGTGGCTCAAGCCTGTAGTCCTAGCTACTCAGGAAGCTAAGGTGGGAGGATCACTTGACCCTGGATGTCAAGACTGCGGTGAACTGTGATTGTGCCACAGTACTGTAGCCTGGGTGACAGAGTGAGACTTTGCCTCAAAAAAAAAAAAGAAAGAAAGAAAGAAAGAAAAGAAAAAAGAAAAAAAATTTGTCATAGAATAATAACTCTCTCATGTCTGTTTTTTAAAATTTTTTGTTCAGCTCCTTCAAGTAGCAGTCCTGTCTGATTGCTTTTTTCTTTTCTTTTTGTTTTGTTTTATTTTTTCAAGACAGTGGCTCACTCTGTCCCTTAGCCTGGAGTGCAGTGGCGCCATCTCGGCTCATTGCAATCTCTGTCTTCCCAGTTCAAGTGATTCTCCTGCCTCAGCCTCCCAAGTAGCTTCCATTACAGGTGTGAGCCACCATGCTAGGCTAATTTTTTTTTTTTTTCAGTAGAGATGAGGTTTCACCATCTTGGCCAGGCTGGTCTTGAACTACTGACCTCAAGTGATCTGCTCACCTCAGCCTCTCAAAGTGCTAGCATTACAGGTTTGAGCCACCAAGCCCTGTCTGGTTTTTTGTTTTGAGACAGGGTGTCACTTCATAGGTGCAATAATTGCTCACTGAAGCCTCTAACTCTCGGCTTCAAGTGATCCTCCTGCCTTAGCCTCTTTAGTAGCTGGGACTACAGGCATGTGCCACCATATCTTTTCTTATTATTTGTAGAAACGGGGTCTCACCATGTTGTCCAGGCTGGTCTTGAACTCTAGTCTCACGTGACTCTCCCACCTCAACCTCCCAAGTGCTGAGTTTACGAGTGTGACCTGCTGTGTCCAGCTTCCTATTTGTTTTTGAGATCCATGCACGTTTCTACATAGATCCGATTATCAGATTATTTCCTTTTTTTCTTTTTTCTGAAATGGAGTCTTGCTCTATCTGGCCCAGGCTGGAGTGCAATGGCGAGATCTCGGCTCACTGTAACCTCCATCTCTTGGGTTTAAGCGAGTCTCCTGCCTCAGCCTCCCAAGTAACTAGGATTACAGGCATGTGCTTGTAATTACCACACCTGGCGAATTTTTGTATTTTTAGTAGAGACGGGGTCTCACCATGTTGGCCAGGCTGGTCTTGAACTCCTGACCTCAGGTGATGTGCCCACTTCAGCCTCCCAAAGTGCTGGGATTACAGGCATGAGCTACCACACCCGGCCTCTTCGTTTCTTTAATGTTAAAACGCTCCTTTACTGCAAGGTAAATCACATTATTTCGATCATATAGAATGCCCAGGGGATGGAGATTTAAGATTTCCCTTTTGTACTGACCTTCAAAATATTGTACCCATATGAGTGTATGCCTTCCAAATTATTTAAATCATATTGTTTAATATATATATACTAGTCTAATAAAACATTACCTATATTGTAAAACACAAAATATAGAAATGTTAAAAGGAAGAGGTAAAAAGGAGATAAATACTATTTTTAAATAACTTCTATTTTGTTTGCCAAAGAAGTATAATTATTTTGCCCCTCATAAAATATTATATTAAATTATATTATTATATTAAAGGATAGTAAAGACAATTATGATATTAAAAATACTAATAGTATTTTAATGAAACGAATATGATTGAAAATGTTTCTGTTTTTCTATACTACTGAAGTATATTTGAAATACAAAAAGACACATACATGTAAAGTGACAGCCCCTTAGCCCTACCTGACCCCCAGGCCTTGGAACTGACCCCTCTAGGGTGAAACCTGGGTGATGCTTATTTTCAGCATGTATCCAGCATAGGCAAGAGCATTCTCCATGCCCCTCGTTGCCCTTTTAGAGAGGCTGGGACAGGAAGGTAGTGAAGAAGGTTGTTCATCTGGCCCTTAGAAGGGACTTGGCAAGGCAGGCCCAACCAGGAGAAGAGAGGATGAAGGGAGATACCCAAAACAAACAGAAAAGAACACTCTCTCTCCATAGCCATCTGCTGGGCTTAGACAAGCACTGCCCGAATCCCTCTGCTGCCCAGAGTCCTTCACACCCCGACCTGTTCACCGTGAGTGGAGACCACAGTCCCCGCCTGTCCCATGCCCTCTGCCCCATTCCCTCTCTCTCCCTACTCTGTCATTCTTTCTTTCATATTAAGGTATAGCCCACATATTTAGGTTTGGCGCAAAAGCAATTGCAGTTTTTGCTATTACTTTAAACGGCAAAACCTGCAATTACTTTTGCATTAATGTAATACAGTAACTGTCAGGATATTGGTGTGAAGCTACAAGATGATCACAAGGACATTTCATGTGTTTGATGCCTGTTACAGCTACAGAGCAGGGTTTTTTAAAGTATTTATTTATTTATTTTTGAGACAGAGTCTCCCTCTGTCACCCAGGCTGGAGTGCAGTGGCACGATCTCGGCTCACTGTAACCTCCACCTCCTGGGTTCAAGTGATTCTCCTGGTTCAACCTCCTGAGGAGATGCTGGGACTACAGCGCCCGCCACCACACCCAGCTAATTTTTGTATTTTTAGTAGAGATGGGTTCACCATATTGGCCAGGCTGGTTTCGAACTCCTGACCTTGTGATCTGCCCGCCTCTGCCTCCCATAGTATTGGGATTACAGGCGTGAGCCACCACACCCAGCCTGGGGCGGTTTAATCTCCCTGGTTGATGAGTGTCACAGTTTTGGCCCGGTGCAGTGACTCATGCCTGTAATCCCAGCACTTTTGGGAGGCTGAAGCGGGCAGATCACCTAAGGTCAGGAATTCAAGATCAGCCTGGCCAACATGGTAAAACATCATTAGCGGGACATAATGATGGGTGCCTGTAATCCCAGCTACTGGGGAGGCGGAGGCAGGAGAATCGCTTGAACCCGGGAGGCAGAGGTTTCAGTGAACCGAGATTGTGCCACAGCACTCCAGCCTGGTCAACTGAGCAAGACTCCGTTTCCAAATAAATAGTCTCACAGTTTCCTGCCTGGGCTTACCAGCCAAACTGATTTGGTTCTAGGCCCCTACTTGGTTTCTGCATGTCAGCACTAGATGGATTTGAGAAGAAAGAAATTTCTGCATAGTACAGACAAAATCAGGGAAAATGCCGATAGATCTTGCTTTACCCAGCAGCTTTGTACAAAGTGAAGTGTGGCCAATTGAATCCTAATTTTCGCATTACTTATTTTATAATTCCTGGGATATATAATCTTCATTCCTGATGGAGCTTGCTTGTAAGGCCACTGGTTTTCATTTTCCACTGGCTTTATCTAGTCATTCTGTCAGGTCTGGAGTTAAAAATCTGAAATAGTCACTTTACTTTCTGATATCAACTATGTTCTCCTTAAAATACAGCTAGTACATGTGAGCTACTGAAAGCAGAGCACAGCACTCAAAGATGTCTGGAGGTTCTCCCAGCTGTAAGATTTGGGCTTGAGCTGTGAACAAACTTAAGAAAATTTTAGAGGAGTTTTTTTTTTAATTACCACCAAATATTTTTTATATATACTTTCTTGCACATACAAGTCTTAGAAAGATTAATGTCACATAAGCACACTGGGAATTGCCACATACTCCCAAACGGGCATCAAAAGGAACAGACATTACTGATTTAAAACACTAAGTACATACATAATACCTCAAAAATATAATTTGGTACATCATTTTCTAATTTGTGCGGGTAATATTTTCTCTTCCATTTAGAAGTGAGCAATTGACTACCAGCTTAATACAGAAGTAATCAATAGCACAAAAGCTAAATTCTGTCCACATGGGCATTCTAAGCTCTAAAAAAAAATGCAGTCTCCATGAGCCATTAATTTCTGCCCCAGCTTAACCTATGGAGTTTACTTACCTATATAAATGTTCATAATTCTCGTCTCATGGAAAAACCTCTTTGCACAACACAAAGGGCTTACGCAAAGTGATGTGAAAAGTCTAACTAAATGTGAAATACTCAACTATACTCATGGTATTTTTCTTACAGACTTATACTTCCTTTAACAGCTGTCAGAATATATTTTAAATTGCAGGCTACATATTTAAAAAATTTTTAAAAGACATGTTTCACTAAGAAGTTACGATATCTTGCTCTTATTCTGATTATAGAGGTGTAAAGTTTGCTTTAAAATTACTTCTCATTTCACAACTTCCTACTGGGTAGACCACTTAATTTGTACCTAGAGCTAAACTTTTATTTTAAAAGAACTTTTATGCTGGGCTCAGTAGCTCACACCTGTAATCCCAGCACTTTGGGAGGCCGAGGCGGGTGGATCACTTGAAGCCAGGGATTTAAGACCAGGCTGGCCAACATAGTGAAATTCCATCTCTACTAAAAACACAAAATTAGCTGGGCATGGCGGTACACCCTTGTAATCCCAGCTACTCGGGAGGTGGAGCCAGAATTGCTTAAACCCAGGAGATGGGGGTTGCAGTGGCCTGAGATCATGCCACTGCACTCCAGCCTGGGCAACAGAGTGAGACTGTTTCAAAAAAACAAAACAAAAAACCCTCTTGTAACCTGGTAGTGATAGTTTAGATCAGGGATCAGCAAACATTTCTGTGAAGGGTGGTATCTTACGCCAGGCTACCTGTACTTTTGTGGGAGTTTTTTTGTTTTTGTTTTGAGATGGAATCTTGCTCTGTCACCAGGCTGGAGTACAGTGGCACAGTCTTGGCTCACTGCAACCTCTGCCTCCCGGGTTCAAGAAATTCTCCTGCCTCAGCCTCCCGAGTAGCTGGGATTACAGGCCTGCACCATCATGCCCAGCTAATTTTTGTATTTTTAGTACAGACAGCGTTTCACCATGTTGGCCAGGCTGGTCTCCATCTATTGACCTTGTGATCCACCTGTCTCCACCTCCCAAAGTGCTGGGATTACAGGCGTGAGCCACCTCATCCGGCCTAGTCCTTCTTTCTTAAATGCTACAGGCAGCTGCGTCTCTTCTTTCCTGTCACTCACCAAGGCTGGGGGCAGCGGGTTCTTCCTGTCTTTCTGGGACACCTTGTGCAGCTGTTTGCCTGCCAGTTGGAGTTGGTCTGGGCCACTGCCTGAGCTGAGATCTTGGCCCCAGGGCCCCCTGTGCCGCCCCTGCCAGCTTCTTTTTTCTTGTTCTCCGCTGCCTTCAGCACCTCAAAGGGGTTCGATTCATTGTCAAGCGTGACTGCTTCAGCTCCTCCCACAAGATGGCCAGGCCTCAGAGGAGTTTTCTAACGTTTTTCCAAGCAGCAGAGCCAGGCTAAATCGCTGGCTTATCCATTATTTCTTTCTTCCTTTTTTTTTGAGATGGAGTCTCTTTCTGTCACCCAGGCTGGAGTGCAATGGCATGATCTCAGCTCACTGCAACCTCCGCCTCCCAGGTTCAAGCGATTCTCCTGCCTCAGCCTACTGAATAGCTGGGATTACAGGTGCACGCCACCATTCTGGGCTAATTTTTATATTCTTAGTAGAGACGGGGTTTTGCCATGTTGACCAGGCTGGTCTTGAACTCCTGACCTCAAGTAACCTGCCTGCTCCCCATCAGCCTCCCAAAGTGCTGGGATAACAAACGTGAGCCACTGCTCCTGGCATCTTCCTTCCTTTCACTGATGCCTGCTGTGTGCCTACACTGGCTGGGCTAGCTACTACCACTAGGCAGGACTGTGACACACACCCCCTAGCAGTGCTCCCAGCCAAGTGAAGTCCTCTCGACGGTTGGCTTGATGAGAAAGGAGCATAGAAAAGACCTATCTCCAAGAGAGGAGGCCTGATTTTGTCTCTTAAATAAAAAAAATATATATAGAAAGTATTAACTGGGCATGGTGGAGCATCCTATAGTCCCAGCTACAACCCAGGAGGCTGAGGTGGGAGGATCACTTGAGCCTGGGAGTTGGAGGCTGCAGTGAGCCATGATGGCACTACTGCACTAAGGAAGGGGAACAGAGCAAGATTCTGTCTCAAAAATATATATATAAATAAAAAACAGACCGGGCGCGGTGGCTCACGCCTGTAATCCTAGCACTTTGGGAGGCCGAGGTGGGTGGATCACCTGAGGTCAGGAGTTCAAGACCAACCTGGCCATCATGGTGAAACCCCATCTTAAAAAATAACAATAAAAAATAAAAAACATTATATTGATGAAAGGAGGCTACACACGGAAGAAAACACCTGTATGATGACATTCAGGTGAAATTCTAGGACAGGAAAACTGATCTCTGATGATGGAGGTCACAACAGTGCTTACTTCTGGGCTTGGCTGGGAAGGGGCACAAGGGAATTTCCTAGAGTGAGGAAGCTTGCTCAGTGTCATGGTTACACGGGTACCATCTATGTAAAAGTCACTGAGCTGTGTTTTGCGTTCATGGTTAGTATAGTGCACCAAATGTAAGTTACTCCTCAGTAAGAAAATAAGCCTCCAGGGTATGCTCCAATAGCAGTCTCTTGGGAGGGGCAGCTGCGAGGACAAGCCGGCAGTGGCCCTGGGCCTGCACATTAGCGCTCCCTTTGTTCAACCTACCCTGCAAGTCCCTGGCTGAGAATTGAGCCTCCTAGTCAGTGACAATGGGAGTATCTAACCCACTGGCTGGGGAATAAGGTCATAAACATGTAAATGGCAGTTTATAGCAGGGTGATTTTGGAGGCTTTTATCACCAGTATGTCAGTGCCTTTTATGGCAACTCATAAATACACCTCCTATTAGTTTCAGCAGATCACAGCCAAAGCCAAGTCATGCCCTCAAGTGGGCTGGACCACATGTCACCCCCAAAGGACTTTTCTGAGACCCTAGGACTGCCTGGCAGCAATGGGACAAGAGGGTCAGCTGCAGCCAACCTGGCTGGAGAAACTGAGCCCAACACTTCGCTGTGGAGATTCTGATGCGGGAGGGGACAGAGCTTGACCTTAGTAGACCTTCGCAACCGCACCCAGTATGAGCCAGCCCTGTAGTGTCTTCTCCCTAAGCTCAGCGCATCTACTTCTCCCTACCCCCAAGCACCAGCCCTAACTCAGACTGCCCCACACCCACACTAAACTTCTGAGCACTGGCTCTGCAGGACAGACCCCCCACAAGGGACCCCCACACACTCACTGGGCAGATGGACAGCAACAGGCATGGACTTACAGATATCCACAAGTGGCCGTGGACACAGGCACAGAGACCACCGTTTAGCAGGCACTACTCAACACGGTGTGCTTCCTGCCCAGCAGCTGCCTCCAGTCCACCTCAACTGCGTGCAGCACGCATCAGGTGACCTGTCCATGGGTGGGTTCCTTTCATCCTCACCACAATTCTGAGTGGTAGGCAGTATTCTGCCCACTTTACAGGTGACAGAACAGAGGCTTTCAGAAAAGTCACCTGGCCATGGTATCTCCACCTAGCCAGCGTTACACATTCTTCAACATAACCTCCAAGAACTGCAGCCAGGCAGAAAGGCCAGTCCTGGACCTGTCCCCTGCACTCCCTCTGGAGTCAACTTCTCCCGGGTTGGGGGGAGGGCAAAGAGGAGCAAGAAAATACAACAAAGGATTTAAATACAGAATATACAGATGGTCCCCGACTCACATGACTCAATTTAGGATTTTTTTTTTTTTGAGACAGAGTCTTGCTCTGCTGTCAGGTACCACCCTGGAGTGGCGTGATCTCGGCTCACTGCAACCTCCACTTCCCGGGTTCAAGCAATTCTCCTGCCTCAGCCTCCCAAGTAGATGGAACTACAGGCACGCCACCACACCCAGCTAATTTTTGTAGTTTTTAGTAGAGATGGGGTTTCCCCATGTTGGCCAGGATGGCCTCAATCTCTTGACCTCATGATCCACCCACCTTGGCTTCCTGAAGTGCTGGGATTAGAGACATAAACCACCTCATCTGGCCAACTTAGGATTTTTTTACTTTACAATGGTGCAAAAGTCATATACATTCAGTAGAAATAATACTTCAAGTATCCATACAACCATTCTGGTTTTAAGTACAATATTTGATAACTACATGAGATATTCCACACCTTATTATAAAACAGGCTTTGTGTCAGGTGACTTTGTTTTTTGTTTTGTTTTGTTTGTTTTTGCTTTTGAGATGGAGTCATGCTCTGTTGCCCAGGCTGGAGTGCAGTGGTGTGATCTCAGCTTATTGCAACCTCCTCCTCCCAGGTTCATGAGATTCTCCTGTTTCAGCCTCCTGAGTAGCCGTGACTACAGGTGTGTGCCACCACTCCTGGCTAATTTTTGTATTTTTAGTAGAGATGGGGTTTCACCATGTTGGCCAGGCTGGTCTCGAACTCCTAACCTCAGGTGATCTGCCTGCCTCAGCCTCCCAAAGTGCTGAGATTACAGGTGTGAGCTACCGTGCCTAGCCTGTGTTAGGTGACTTTGACCAACTGTAGGGTAACGCCAGTGTTGTGGGTGTGTTTAAGGCAGGCTGGGCTAAGCTATGATGTTCAGTAGGTCAGGCATATTAAATACATTTTCATTTTACAGTGTTTACAACTTGTAAAGGGTTTATTGGGATGCAACTCCATAGCAGGTAGAAGAGCGTCTGTATAAAGATCTATAAATCAATAAGAAGATTAAAGACATAGTGGAAAAATGGGGAAAGGATATAAACAGATTCTTCATAGAAAAAGGAAGTAGAATTCAGAAAGGTGAGGCGGAAAGAAAAAAGAGGAAAAAAAATGATCACTCAATAAGAAAAGATAAGCACAAGTAATGAGAGAAATTCCCACTGAAGAGAGAGGTTTTAGCAAAGCGTTAGTACAAGTGCCCTATGCTGGCGGTGGGCACAGGCTTTTTGGAGGATGACTTAGCCCCTGCCCCTCAGATCAGCAATTCCCCTTCCCAGCACCTCTGTAGAGAGCCTGGCAGAGACCTGCACTGTGGCACCCACTGCAGTGGGCTGTAACAGCCTGGATGTCCAGCAATAGGGGATGAGGTAAACCCTGTGGGTTTCCCATATATGCACAGGTTAGTGGCAATTACAAGGACTGAGGAGGAAAGAGGAAATGTTTGGCTTTAAGAGGCTGTGTGTCCGTGGAGAGAGACTCCTCCTCACTGTCCCCTGCAGCAGAGCAGGCTCTCCGGGAAGCACCCTAACTGTAGATTCGGGAAGATGGGGCTGGCTAGATGTTTCCTGCCCTGCTTGGAGGTGGGCTTTCCCCATCTCCCACCTGCCCCCATCCCAACCCAAACCTAACTGCAATGGTTGGGGATAAAGGAGAAAATAAGTCTGGGTGGGATAGTTCATGTCTGTAAACCTAAAACTTTGGGAAGCAGAAGCGGGAGGATAGCTTGAGCCCAGGAGTTCAAGACCAGTGTGAGCAACATAGTGAGACCTCGTCTCTTGAAAAAAATCAAAACAGGCTGGGCATGGTGGCTGACGCCTATAATCCCAGCACTTTGGGAGGCCAAGGTGGGAGGATCGCCTGAGCCCAGAACTGCGCGGGGATTACAAGTGTGACCCACCATGCTCAGCCCTGTATTACGTTTTTAAAGTAAAAATATATATATTTCTTTTTTCTTTTTTGAGATGGAGTCTCGCTCTGTAGTCCAAGCTGGAGTGCAGTGGCATGATCTCCGCTCATAGCAACCTCTGCCTCCTGGATCCCGGTTCAAGCAATTCTACCTCAGCCTCCCAAGTAGCTGGGATTGCAGGCATGAGCCACCATGCCCAGTTAATTTTTGTATTTTTTAGTAGAGATGGTCTTTCACCATGTTGGCCAGTCTCGTCTTGAACTCCTGACCTCGTAATCCGCCCGCCTCAGCCTCCCAAAGTGCTAGGATTACAGGCATGAGCCACCTTGCCCAGTCTATATATTTCTTATATAATAAACAACTAAATAATTAATTTTAAAGGTTTTTTTTTTTTTTTTTTTTTTTTCTGGGTGTGGTGGCTTATGCCTATAATCCCAGCACTTTGGGAGGCCAAGGTGGGTGGATCACATGAGGTTGTGATAAGGCCATGTGGGAGCCTGCATGCAGGCTCAGCACCATCTTGCCTGGGCAAGGACCCTGGTCCACCCTTGCTGTGGGACTTCAGCCAAATGACAGCCTCTCTGGCCCTCAGTTTCCTCATCTGCAAAAGTGGCACCCAACAACATACGCTGACCTCACAGGGCTGTTGTGCGTGCCTAGCTATGGTTCACTCTCAGGAAATATCTGTCCCTACCTACCTCATAGGTGCGGTCAGGTGAGTTCTCCTCTGCCTCTGTTTCCTCATTGCACCTGGAAGAAGCTGGAGGACCTGCTCTCCTAATTGCTCCTCTACCACTAATGTTCTAAGAAGGGGACACTGGGTTGGGCACAGTGGCTCACACCTCTAATCCCAGCACTTTGAGAGGCCGAAGTGGGTGGATTACGAGGTCAGGATTTCAAGACCAGCCTGGCCAAGATGATGAAACTCCATCTCTACTAAAAATAAAAAAAATTAGCCGGATGTGGTGGTTGAGGGGGTGTGGGGGGCACGCCTGTAATCCCAGCTACTTGGGAGGCTGAGGCAGAGAACTGCTTGAACCCGGGAAGTGGAGGTTGTGGTGAGCCGAGATCACGCTAGTGCACTCCAGCACTCCAGCCTGGGTGACAGAGTGGGACTCCGTCTCAAAAAAAAAAAAAAAAAAAAAAAAAAAAAAAGAAGGGGACACTGACTTGTGATTCTCTGCCAATGTAGGAGCCAGGCACTGTCCCTGTGTCACTGTTGGCTCAGGGCTGGGCTCCCAGGAAGTAAAAGCCTAAAGGCTCAGGGAGGTGATTTAAGGTCTAAGGTCCAGTGGACTTTTGGATGCATCGCAGCCTCCGCTAAGCCCTGCTAGCAGCCCTGTGGTGACTACACTCTCGGGCTGCTGCTCCGTCGTCTCCCGTCCATCCTGCTTATCTGCTCACCAACCCTTTGTAAGAAACACACAGGAGGGTTCTGCCCTCTAGCGGCCGCCGGCGGCCAGGCCTCTCCTTGCAGGGCTCTGAAACCTCGGAGGAGCCCACGGTCCACTCTGCCCGCTCTAGCGTCTGCGGCACAGCAACGAGCAGGCATTTCCCAGGGGCTGAAGCTAAGGCTGGCCCCATGAGCTGGCACCCAGCAATCTTCATCTATGAGCACCTTTGAGTCCTTGGGGACCTGCTTCCAGATATAAGCCCGCAGCCCATGGGTCTGGGTGGTCCTAGGCTGTGTCACAGGGTTTCAGTCCACTGCGAAGGGGGACTGACAGTGCCCAGGTTGAGGGCACCAGGTTGAGGGATGATTGACATAACACTGCAGAGAGAGAGCCAGGTGGGGCACGGGCCTCTGCCCAGACTAGAGTTGGGGGCCTTCCTCTATGTGCCCACACTCCATCCTTCCCCTATTACAGCCTCTGCCGTCAGACTGTCACCAGTGTTTGTGGATGGGGAGAGCACGACAGGAGTTGAGAACGTTGGTTGGGGATTGACACAAAAGGGCTTTGCCTCTGGACACTCCCA